>AP025361.1:18855121-19138946 GCA_030295005.1 Cephonodes hylas
TTAACCGTTACAAATCATGAAGTGATTACATATTATTCTGACCGAAAAAAGTATCAACAATTCATTTTTATAATATTGAGTACTTGTTAGAAACACTTAAGTATGCATTCGAATGACGTTATCAAGTACAATCTGCATTCGGTCGGCTCTTACAATTCCCGAGAGAGAGTAACACCGTATTGTATTCACAGCTCGGTGCACAAGGAGCGCCAGCATTTTTATTTTGTTAACACTTAATGACCGAAGTAAGCTGAAGTTCATAGTGTGTGTTCCCTCACTAGCAGCGCTCTATACGCAAAGTTCTGGCGGCAACCGGTAACCGGTATTAATTTCCCGGCGGGCCCGGTAAAACGGTAAAATTCCCGGACGGTGCCTCGCGCGCTCCCGAGCTATCTGCCGCCGCGAGAAACACAAAATAACAACAATTTTATAAGACTTTTTTCTTTAGTAACACGAGCTTAATTTCTAATATTGCCACACTAGCCAGAAAATTGTCTGGAAGCCTTTTCAAAAGGGATTACGTGAGAGGAAAATAATGTTACTTAGGATTCATTCTTTCAGTGTGAATACTTACAAAATAAGTTGCCTGGAAAATTATTTACACATTTTTATAAAAAGATGTATCATTTAAACTGTTCAATATTTAAATGGATAAGATGCTTTGTAAGTGCAGTGGAGTCCCAAGATACTTTTAGCCGGGAAATCGTAATAATGGCGTTTATTTTCACTCAAGATTTAAATGAATGAGTGGAAGATTTCCTCGAGAATTGAATCGGTTCACTTTACAATCCCATTCGACGGCGTCCGATGAGTTGCCAGACGTGACCGTTGCAAACAGTTCTTTGTAAAGATATATTCTCTCTCAAAGCAATTATTCTAAAGATTATATTACCGGTCAAGGACGGATTTAGGTAAAGAGAAATATTTTTTTAATATAAGGTGATCGATAAAAGCGTAATAAACATTTGTAAATTCAATTTTGGTGTATGTTTTTTGCAAACGATATTTTAATTATGATAAAAGTGAACATGGTGCACAAGATTAGTAATTTTTATTAGACTAAATTTGACTGTATACATATAAAAAGGATAGTATACTTTTTAACAGACATAGTGGTCCTTCATCATTTTCTTCATATTAATACGCTAAGATATATCAATTTTCAAAATCCCATATATTTATTCAAACTTGCTTTTGATGACAACTGGTTAAATTTCCTTTGCTTTCTCGTCATGTACTGACCTACTGCGATACTCGTCGTGATAAATAAGCGTCGTACACAAACATGTAATAAAGTGGAGCTCTTCGACCACGTCGCTCCTGATCAATGTCATACAGCTTTATACCGTTTTTATTCCTTTAGTGGGGTTCAGGTCATAAGCGTGGAGCGTGCAATTAGAATTGTATATCTAGCCTTACGGTTTTGCTAGGTAATCTTCAGTAGCAACATAAAAAAACAGATTTTTTTTTGTGTACTTCTCAGGGTTTACGTTTAGTCGTAACATGGTAAATGTTATAACTGTCCCAAGAATAAATATTCTACGATACAAATTTGTGTTATTGTATCTTTCTAGTTAACAACTTTAAAGTCAGCTCGAAGTCTGACTGACTCTGAACAGAACTACTATTCAAGGATAACTCAATCCAATAGTCTGACCATTGACCAATTCGTTGTTTGTCCAGTTAAATTATTTGCATATTAAAACATTCCTTTCGCTTAAAGGTATCTGCCCCACAGAGAACCTACCCAATCTCATAATTATTTTAACTCTAACATAACCGATACGACCAACTAGTTTTATAAAGAAAGTAATGTTTATTGTAACCGCTATGTGATTAGTTTTTCTAGTTTTAATAATGACGAAAATGAATATCCACTATTAATATTTTCCACAACCCGCTGTTTATGCACCAGTTGGACCACACGTCATCAGTTTACGCAAAGCATCTCGCCATAGCCTGTAAAGTGGATCTCAAATTGATGACCATCCGTCTATTAAGCGCGATGTCTCGCTTTTGTTACGTCGCCGTTCCGTCGCCTGTTGTCTGCATCACCGTTACATAATAGTCGCAGACAAGCAATGTAACTCGAAATTTATGAAAAACACGATACTCTCGCCCTACCGAATGTACATAAATTATTGCCAAGTCTAGATCCAACTGAATTATATTTTCAGTTCATTACAACCAAGATGAAATTATTCTGGAACAAATTGTAAGTAAAGATCAAATTATATTCAAAAAGTAAAGTAAGCTTTCATTGTAAAGTGTGAAACGCATTAATATTCTTTATTGACTCCAGTTGCTATGTCGCAGTTTTGCCGGGGGTTTGATGTTTGTGTGAAAAATCTTACTTTTGGAAGTGGATTTTTGTGAAGAAAATTAATTTCTGAACAAGGCATATATTTTAGAGCGGCGTATACAGCGTTGGGTGTGAGTATTATAAGTTACAATTTATTAATTAACTAGCTGTCCCGGCAAACTTCGTATCGCCCTACCAGTCAATGAATGTCTTGTTACTTATTAACAGAATTTAATTTTTAATTACTTAGGTATATCATCATCCCCTTGCCCTGGTCCCAATTAATTATTTGGGGTCGGCGCAGTATCTCTTCTTTTTCCACACATCCCTGTCAGCCGTCATGTTTTCATTCACCCCTTTCTTTTTCATATCTTCAGCCACGCACTCCATCCATCTCTTTTTTGGCCTTCCTCGGCTCGCCCATCCATCCACTTTCATGTTCATCACTTTTTTTTCCTACATATGATTAATTCCTTCTCTTAATGTGCCCATACCATGACAGACGGTTTCCTTTCATCTTTTCTATCACAGGAGCTACTTTCAGACTTACCCTAAAGTATTCATTTCTGACTCTGTCACTCCGTGTTATACCACTTTGCTGCATGCAGTTGTCTTTCGTAAGTCTTCGTCGTTGACCATTTTTTTTTTCCCTTGACCTACCATTTGTCGTACCTACATTCCAACTTGCATACCTCAATCTCATTTCCCGGGCTAGTGTCTTACGTTGCCCGCGCCCGGGCTGGTGTAACAAACCTTGCCCATTTCTCATAGGAACCGGGTGCTGCCCCTGCGCGTCGGCTACGGGGGACGGCCTAGGCCCTGTCACCTTTCTTATTATACATACTGTATAAATGTTTTGGCAAATGTTTTACGGCCGCCCGCCTGTCTGACACCAACTCTCCTTGGGGCTTTCGTTCTTTTGGTAAAGGGGTAGAGATAGCGTGTGTTTGGGTACAGGATATTGCAGGTAACGATTTTTGGCCTGATGGTAAGGATGCCACAGTCCCGGATAAGGAAATAGTGGGAGACTCCAACAGCTCGGGGGGCCGAGGTCGCGAACTCATAGCCCTGTTCCATGACTGGCTAGATCAATGGAAAAGGCATCCCCTGACCATTTATTAATATTTCTTGAAGGAGATTTAGAGTATTTTAGATATTCAAGCATAATAAAAATTTAAAAATTAGGCACTACCAAGGAGATTTGTTACACAAAATAAATTTCTGAACGCACGCCTTAACATTTGACAGCCAAAAAATGTCAATCCATTGTCATGAGAATTCTGCATTTTTAACATCTAAAATACGCAATAATTCGAATGTTATAGATACATATTGTCGATTCAAAATGCTTATTTTAATAAGTTCTTTTATTTGAGGGAGCCTCTAACGGCATCGACGGGATAAACATTAAATGACAGGAAATTTTGTATGGTGTTAAAGTTCAAAATGACTTAAGTATCATTACAAACCTTTTGTATGGGAATATAGAAAAGTATTATTTTTAGACCTTTTCAGGCAATTATTAAAATGTATCTCTCCGTAAGAACAATCCTCGTACTTCAAGGAATATTATAAAAAAAGAATTAGCGAAATCGGTTCAGCTGTTCTCGAGATTTGCGCTTAGGAACACATCGAGATATTCATTTTTATGACATAGAACTCCTCCACTACGATTTAAACTTTATTGTATTGTATTGTATTAAAGTTTAAATTGACTTAATTATTGAAACGAAACTTTTGTATGGATAAAGAAAACAATGAAAAGTCCCACGGGAACGCTATCGAACGGGATAAAAAGTATCCTATGTCCGTCTCCTGGCTCTAAGCTACCTCCCTACCAATTTTCAGCCAAATCTGTTCTGCCGTTCTTGAGTTATAAGTGGTGTAACTAACACGACTTTCTTTTATATATATAGATTTATATTTATTATTTTAAAGCTGAAAATTTGTTTATTTGCCTGAGCGCGCTAATCTCAACTACTGGTCTAATTTCCAATAATATTTCAGTACAAAAAAGACCATACATATGGAATTTATTTTGCATTGTAAGCTGCTGGCAACGACGAACATACATATATTATTTATTCTTAAAACAGAACACAAAAATACAGCCATTTTTAGAGAAAAAAATATTTTACTATCAACTATGTATAGCGACAAAAATCATAGTTTTGTTAAGTTTATAACTTCGACTAAGTTATTTTGTTGTAAGCCCACCTGTTACAAATAGTCCTGGTTTCTACATCACACAGAGCCATTCAACCGAACTGAGTATTAAATGTACAAATACCTCACCATGCGCGGATATAGTTAGCGCAATGTATTACAGCTGCGGCATTTACGTCGTGTAATGACGCAGTACGGGGTACTGTTTCCTTTGATAAACACTGGATAGCCATTGCATAACATCCGGACACTGAAGATATCGCCAGAACGCGGTACATCGCTGCGTACACTTAGTATTTGATCAAACATTCCCTTCACTAAAATAAATAAACATATCTTACTGGCCAGCATGTTTGTGTTGAGTGAAGTCACATAGCTGTTTTTCGCTTATCTATATTGCTAACCAATACTTTTTCCATCAAATACATTTTGCTTCGTTTTGTGCATTATTCTTTTTTTTTCATTTTACTTATGTTTGAAAACATGGTTGCGTTACTCTCTCACATAAGTTATTGATATGTATGTTGTTTTTATTACGGGTAGATACGGGTAAATACGTAGATACGTATTTATATGTGTGACGCTATATAAAAATTAGTTTTTCCGCCTCGATCGGTGTTGTTTTTATGTGTTGGTTATAGTTTTAATTTTCAAGATTCAATGATGTTAGTTTTCTATGACTACCGAAGATATATTTTTTATACATAAGAAGAAATGTTATTCCAGAATATTGCATGAGAATTTAATCTTACTTTTAACGATCGAAAGCCTTCAAAAGAATATTTAAGAACATAATTATAATTTAGTTATAATACATAAAATTATTGTGGTTTATGCAATTATTGAAATGAACGTGAATCGTATTACGAGCCCGCAATGTACATAATCCGAAATTGTTACGTCCGACCGCGGTTTCGTGGTGCAGAGGGGGCCGATTGAGACGTATAAATGTTTGTACTGAGATTACTTTTCAATTGGAACGTGCCTGCGAAGACAGCCGCGGCTCGAGTTATTTGAGTTTCAATTATCGGCGGCTGCCTGTTCAAATACAGCGGGATTGTGTTACTGTATGTATATTAGTTCCATTTGATCGGCTGCCACTGTTTTTATATTTATACCTTTTAAGAAGAATTACGATAATTTAATTTTAACTAATTGCGGGTAATACGTTGTGAAATAGTTTACTTGGGTATTTTCCTTTCTATTATAAAACTTTAATAATTAAAGAGTAAATTGTTGATCTTTGATTCTCGATACCAAACTGCATAGTATTTAATATTTAGTAAACCTGGACAATTTTTAAAGATCGAATATCATTGATGTTGGATTAATCCTTAGCAGACTACTAAACTTTTGATATTTATAACTCAATAAAAGTCCAAGTGTTCTTAAAATTGCTATCCATTTACTTCATATGAAATTCACAGCACATGTTCCAAAAAATATTTTCCCTCCTACCAATTGGAAGAAATTCTTTTAATATTTCACAGAACAAGTGACGGTCGATTAAATGCAAATTGAATATGGTGCGTAAAAGGTTGAATTACGGGCGAAACTCAGACACTGCTTTGTGTTTTACTACAAAAACATTAAATACTTTTTCATAATATTAAACATTATGAATTTTATTGTTGTATTTTACGACGTTAATATGACGCTCAATTTTGTTTCCAGTTTAAATTTATCTGTGAATAAAATAAATAGTTATTAACAGAATTTATTGTGTAGCGATGCTTTATTTGTAATCTCCGCTTCGTTGACCAGGGAGAAAAGTGCAATATACAGAAATGTGGGCTTTTGTTTTTTCTTTGTTTATTGTA
Source organism: Cephonodes hylas (assembly GCA_030295005.1). NCBI lineage: Eukaryota > Metazoa > Arthropoda > Insecta > Lepidoptera > Sphingidae > Cephonodes > Cephonodes hylas. Next base: position 18,861,410 of record AP025361.1, read on the forward strand.
AGTACATTGCTGCCTACATCATTTATTTGTCAATCAATTCTAACTTTAAGAGCTATAATTCAATTGTTATGTAAATAATAAGAGCCATTTTCCTTTTTTCGTGTTTTCTATGGGTACGAAATATTTTGCTACTGAACATATAGCTACTACAAAAAGAACATTTAAACTTTACACTACTTATGAACGAATCGATCTCTCAATCCAGGATTTATCCCTCACACGCAGCAAACTTGACAACTTTTTCATAGCAGTTGGAGTTTTCGTAAGTAATCAGGCCTCTTAGAGGCCAGACATATAGAGCCATTGAAACGGCCTGCAGCCAAAGCGAAAATATTTGCGTATCACTTAGATTCTGAACCGCAGTAAGCCATTAGAACCTTACATTGACCATAAAAGCCGTCGCGCAGTTTTAAAGTTGAAATATCGTATTTCAGCACTAATTGTGAAGTGTAGTGCACAAGTGAACATCAGCAGTAAACAAAGTTAGGAAGAGTAAACAAAACGATACGACGCGCCTGTCCGGGAGCGAGCTATCGCGATGCTCAGAAGAGCCGACGGTGAGCCCTTAAGGCTTCTTGTCACATGCAATACTTTCGCACCTATTCTCGAATACTATCGACTTTAAGTTTATTTTATACTTATTTAGAGGTTATATACAAATAGTTGATTAAGGTGATATAATTTAGTGGTGAAGTGTGAAAGTATGTTATTCATTTCGTGTCAGTATTTTAGTCCTAGTATTTACTAATGAGTGTAGATTAATTCGCCACAGAGCGATAAGGTTTGTGAAATGTGTGAGACTATGGTTTCACAATTCATCACCAGCTCATGATAATCGTACCTCCTCTACAATTGAGACAGTTAGTTCACAACGCTTGGCGCTTGCCTAGTGCAGGTTAGTGTACTAGAGGTAATTGAATTTCACAAAATGAAATCAAAAACTACATTTCAAGACTGGTATTAATCAGTCGTAGCGCTAAAGTGATAGCTATGAATTATTTTATTAGTAATGTTTTTTTTTTAAATAGCACTCTTTTTATTTATGAAACTATGTCGTTCGTGTATTGACATTAGTCAATTGGAAAAAAAAATGTCGCAATCGACATGATGTCGACACGCTGACATATCGACGACACCGTAATACTTTTCGTTTTCAAGTTTTTAAAGCGCTCCTTTGAACTGATACCGATGGGGGCTATTTTTATTGAGCGTCGTTAAAAGCCTAGAACGAGCGCCGTCAGACTGCTGCAGTTTTTACACATTCCATCGACAAGTCTCCAACTCGACGACTGTAGAATTCAACTGGGATGGAGGTTTTTTTGGATATTCACTTAAGTGCTTTTATTTCTTTCTTCATTTATCTTTGCTGTAGTTGTCTTAAAGTCGCGTAGTTTCTAATTTAGGTAAGAAAGATGTATAGGCCGCATTATTCCCCGTACAGAGTCATGAGAATCGAGACCTTAATCAACCATTGATTAAAATTTCAAAGTCTTTATGAAACTATTAGAATACAAATTTTCAAAAATATTTTCAGTAAAATTTGACCTCATTAAAATGCATTAGTCCATTACAGTTTTCTCCAACGGCGATTGCTTGGTTTCATAGTTACCTGTTTGGACGCCGGCAACGTATCTGTACTGAGGATAGTAAATCCTCCTGGTGCAATCTTGTCGCTGGCGTTCCTCAGGGCGGCGTGCTGTCTCCATTACTTTTTGCAATATTCATAAATTCCATCTCTAATCATCTTCGCTCTTCCTACCACCTGTATGCAGATGATCTCCAGATCTACACGCAAGCACATATAGGAAATTTAAACAATGCTATTGCCACAATTAATCATGACATCGATCACATCTGTTACTGGAGCAAAGCCAACGGACTCAGCATTAATCCCTCTAAGACCCAAGTCATTGTTGTCGGTAGCCCGAGGATGATCTCCAAGTTAAACTGGTCCGACTTGCCGTGTGTGTCCTGCGATGGTGTCAACTTAACTTACAGTGATACTGTCAAAAATCTGGGACTACACATAGACAGATCATTGACTTGGGGTCCGCAACTTCGCGAGGTAAGTCGCAAGTTGTACGCCTCGGCAAGGTCCTTGCTAAGGCTGCGTAATCTACTTCCCATCTCCACGAAAATTTCATTAGCGCAAACCCTGCTCCTTCCTATCCTTGATTATGCTGATGTCAGCTATCTAGATCTCACCGAAGACCAACTTAATAAGCTTGAGCGCCTTCAAAATTTTTGTATAAGGTTTATATTTGGACTTCGCAAATATGACCATGTTTCTGAATATCGTGCTATGCTCAAGTGGTTACCTATCCGACTTCGCCGGAATTCTCATGTCCTCTCTCTTCTCTACAATGTTTTATTTAATCCCCTCACTCCTACGTATCTCAAAACCCGATTTGAGTATCTCCATGAGACACATTCGAGAACCTTGAGGTCATCAGAAAACCTAAAATTGAAAATGCCCGTGCATACCACTGGTTTCCTCGACAACTCCTTCACAATCAAAGCAGTACGTTTGTGGAATGCTCTTCCTGTTGAGGTACGCCGGGCCAAGAATCTTATACAATTTAAAAGACTCGTCAAGAATCACTATCTCTCCTGTAATTAAAATTTTAAATATGTATATTGTATACATGTATGTATTTATTTTTGTATATATGTATGTGTATATATTATTTTACTTGTTTTTTTTTTTTTTGTATTTTTATTTTTTATTTTTTTTTCTTTTCTCATTCGTGTTATATGTATTTTGTTTCTGTTGTACACACTGCCCGCCCTTTAAATTCTTTCAATATATCCATTTTATGGTTGCCTTGAAAAGATCACCTTGAGTGATAAGGCCGCCAGTTGTACCTTCCCCTTTTTTTTTTGTATATTATGTTTGTTAAAAATGTGTACAATAAAGAGTTTAAATAAATAAATAAATAAAATAAATACAGTTTCTTAGATTCTCCTAATCTGCCAAATCTAGCTCATAACGAGCTCTTTTGAAGACGCTAGTACATCAGGCGACCGAGGATATATACTCCTTAACTATAAAGTTCCCAACATCTCCATTGTGTGATGTTACTAAACCGTAAAGGCGATTCAGGGTATAGTTATCAAATATAATTACAGCACTGCCGACACTAACTAAACGCATACATAGTTTGTAATTGGTCGGCTGCAATTTCTCCGCAATTAAAGTTCATGTTACGAGAGCGATCCTGTCGAAATGTTATACCGTTCAGACATACGAAGACTATTTCTATGGATATATGACGAACTTTTGCTCTTTAGGGGGGTAATCAATTTATTTATCGCGACGCAAGTACGTGCCGTACGATCTAGAGGTCTTGGGTTGATTCCCCGGTCGTGCAAAATTATTAGGTTTTCTCATTAGAAAATTCTCAGTGACAGTACTGAGTCTTTAATGTCCCGAAAAATGACAATAGCCTCGCCCCAATTACGTGGGTCTGATATATACCTGGCGAAATGCGGGAGCAAAGATTACACCTCCGTTTACTCCTTCGAGGAATACAAGCGTGAGCCTATGTACGAGTATGTATGTAAAAAGACAAAATGCAATAATATTATTAATATAGGTATAATAAACTATAAACGAAGTGTAATCCTGAATAAATGTAATTGAATTATCTCTATAATCAATTTATAATAGTTTTCTACACATAACGTCTCCAAGACAAAAACTTTTTGACTTCTTAAATTGGAAGCGGATTGCAGAGATTCGTCCAGTAACCTTAGCTGTATAGTCCGTTTATCTTCTGTGTGGACCTGGTCCAAAACTGCGTATTTCCAATCCACACCCATTCAAAATCCTTTTTGTACTAAAGAGAACATTTAAAATGATCATGAAAATAATGTTCTCTCACAAATTATAAATATAAAACCGCCAAATAATTTGTAAAGCTTCACAAAAGAAATTTCAATTCATACAACATAAATGAGCGCAAGTGAAGAGAACAATTTTCTCACAAACTTGATTAAACTCAAAACTTTATATTACACCGAGTTAATTAAGTATTTTTATGTCTTCTCTGAGTTTTATATGTCACGAATAATTGAGGACTACAATGTAGTATGCCCAATTGTTCTTTATAATATTCTTTATAAATTACGATCTTACGTTTCAGCAGTTTCTAAGCTAAAAAAGGTATATCATTCTTTGTTTTCTAACTCCTCTCTCTGTGTATTTTTCTGATTAGCTTCGATTCGGGATCAACAAATAGGATTCTCTTAGATTCGCTGAACTTCACTGCTCAACTGTGTGCAGATCATGAGTGTGTGGCGAAATACGGTTTGAAAAGCCGGTTGCAATTTCTCTATACTGATTACACGCCTCACACTTATTCTCCTGGGCCAACGAGGCAGTCTTCAAATAATGCTTAATTTACTCGTTCTTATCCATTGCTATGTTACTTTGAATGGGTCTTTATTATGAATATGAAGCGTACCTTTTTGCATCGAATATTGTCCTCACCTAAGCCACATTTAAAGAGTAATTTATTTTATTTGTCACATTTTTTCGCATGTAAACCACCATGGCGCGGCGGCAGGTCGTAAAAATACCGCGAGCGGTCCGCACTCGCAATAAATTGTGTAAATATTTTATGTAAGAGCATTGAGCGCGTCACACATAAAACTAGAGATGTTATTATCTACGCCGATGGTGCTGTTTACGAGTTCAAACAATATTTTCTTTGTTTGAGTGTTGTGTTACGGTTTATTTGCTTTTGAAATAGCAGCCGAGTGAAACAGGTCACCGGGCTATGATCGTGTTGTCGTTTTGTCAACAAATTTTGAGGGTTCGTTCTATTTTAATATATCGCTAGCTTAACTTTTGTACATTGTTAGTTGTGACGGCGTTTTTGGTGCCCTTAATTAAGGCAACGGTTTAAGAAGATTTCCTATAATAAACTTTGCTCCTTCAATGGGCTATAAAATCAATGTATTTAAGCCTAGTGAGGCGAATATGGCCAACGAGTTAGGTTAATAGAATTAAAGCTGCTCAATCGTTGAGACCCAAAAATTAGACTGAAACGTTTATACCCACCGAGATCCAAAAGTTAGACAGACTATAATTACAGTAATTACGAACCCATTGATTTTAATAATTCCAAAATATCGTCATACTTATTACCTGTCTTTTCTTTCAATCCCGAGCTGTTTTCACCCTGTATTACGAATATATTATATTAAAAGATATATCAATGATCTTAATTGATAGATAAACACGAATATTTACAACAATAAAGCGTGAACGTGCAGTGCATAACAATAAGTGAAGCAACAGATGTATAATATTTATCGGCTCGGCGCGATCGAGGAGCTGCAGTTAGTTAATTGAAACACTGCAATTAGTTGTCGGACTAAGCCCTCTTTAGAGCTCTAGTTGAAGGCCGATTCACACCGACACGAGACTAGTAACAATTAACCATTACAATACTATTTTAATTAGTATTCCTGGATGTTGCTGGCAGGTGATAAAAGTAATGAATAAGATTTAGTTTTAATAGACTTTATTGCTGCAATAATTATAATAATATTACGGTGCACAGGTTTTTAAAGAAAATACAAAAAAAAACATTCCTCATTATCACCAGCCGAAACACGTCCTTTGCTTACAACACAGGCCTACCTTAAAAAAAAAACTTGGACCATACTGGACTTGACACACATAATCTTAATAATGAAATAGAAATAATTAGTCCTGAAAACCTGTAAAAGATAAGAATATCATCCGAACTGCGAACATCGGTGAACGCACTTATCATCGATTGATATTACGATAATTCTACCGTACTTGTTTTACGCACAAAGCCATTCTAAACCGATAGCCTAGAAGAAAAATTTCGCTTACATCGCAACCAAAAGTAGTACATACCCAATCAATAAACACAGAAGTTCATTTCATAAGATCCTAATGATTATTTCCTGGTTGTCTTAGACCAAATCGTTACGGCGACGTCACGTCATTGTGTGAACTCTTCGGAACGGTTCGACGACGGCGTCCAAGCACAGCTGTCGGACGTTTTCTATTCTAAGCGATCGGCCAGATCCGTTGCATAATGATTTATTTACTGTTATGAACCTTGCTGCTCCGCTAAGTGCACTGGGGATTGCGTCATATCTTCTGAACACTAGCAATTTATCAATGAATATGAAGTAGCAATAAACGAAGGGAAATTTAAAACGAAACTAAATATACTTTAACCTCTGCGGCTCAGTTTACATACGACTAACAAAATGGGCAACTGTTTTTTGAAATTAGGCAAAATACATTTTCCTTCAATAATTCCTAGAAAATGAAATTCTAATAAGAATGTATTATTAAGTAAGAAATCTGTCAGCCGGACCGTCCTTTTGTTGCCATTTTACCGTTTCAAGTTTCAGCGTAAAAAGTAAAGATGTGTTTTTGAATAGGACGAAAATAGCCCGTTTTCTAAAATAACCACAGCCCACTCTGTTTGCCGAAAGGGTAATATACGCCACATAAAAGATAACCTCCAACGGTCTTTTACTTTTCCAATGGACAAATCCGAATTTATTACACAAAGTGACCGTTCTTGTAATAGGAGAATTTTACCATTATCAAATATACCTATATTTAGCCACATACTGTAGCCGTTGAAAAAATTCCGATTTCGCTCGAATTTGTTTTAATATCTTTTACCGACCTCACGTTGTAAAGGTTGAGCTTTGCACTTTAGAATTAAATTTAATAATTTATGAAAAAGGTAGTAATGGCGTCGATATTTAGGCGAGCGTGAAAATCTCCGTGGTCCCGGGTTCAAATCTCAATCACTAACTTTTTGAAATTATGTTACACACATAATAAATTATCACTACTTTAACAATGAAGGGCTACATCTACAAGAAACCTGCACACTTAAAAGTTATGAAGAATTTCCTTCCGCCAACTTAAACCCACACAGTTATACCCCATCCCCAGCACTGCTAACCAGATCTGTAATAATGAATCGATTGTTAAATCAAACCGAAGGATACAAATAGGTGTCGTTGTTTGTTTTTCATTTGGCTCTGCGTGGCGTGTTGTGACAGGCGCGTCGGCCGCACTCGCCGCGACCACCGCACTGCTCCACGCCGACAAATATATTTCAAACGAATATTTGTTTCGTATTTTATATGGGGGTTGATTATATACTACGAATGAATGAAGAAACGTGACGTGTAATTAGTTTTTTGGAGTATTTTTGAAGTGGTACAGAGTTGTAATGTAGTTCGACGTGTAATTGCAAACTGGTTTGAATGGAATGATGCCAATACCATCAACAGCGTTTGATCGTTTTATTTTTATGTGCCTAATTTAATGTTGGTATAATAGTAAGATGTAAAAGTTGTCATAACAGACTTTTATTTAAATCCGATGCTGAATGTTTTAAAACTTGATAATATGTTTTAAATATTGCGATTTTATAATATGATACCTTTTGTTTGTATAGAGTATAATGCTTTAAAAAATAGATATATATATCATACTGAAACATACATAAATAATATACAACGATCACTTACACTACCAACAAAAAGTGAGCAACAAATCCCAGTATAAAATACAGGGTGTACTCAGGTGTGGTTCCTCAGCCCGCGCCGACCGCAGTCTCGGACGTGCCGTGTGGTCTGGCGCCATCTCCTGCACACTTGTACTGCACCACTCTTCCTACATTATGTAACGTCTGAGGAAGTTTCGGACCGTACGTCTAGTTGATAACCCTGTTGGGGTGATTTTCAATTACTTTTTTTCACATAGTCATCATAATTCGATTGATGCGTTTTTATTCGCGAAAAGGGTCCCTTGCAATGGTAAGGATATATTTTTTTAGCTATATGGTGAAGTAATAATTTATTATTTTTTATGAAACTAAATCATATCGAATTTCTTAGGTGTGTATTCCACCGACCCGCAATGGGCTAGCGTGGAGGGCGAAGGGGTAAGCCCGTCAGTAGTAAACGAATTGATTTTGATTAGGGACCCAACTCAGGTAAACGGACAACTGTTCTGCGCGCCTAGTTGGTAGGCCAGAGTCCCCGACATACCCCTCACGGCCTCCCCCGACGTACCGAACAGGGGAGCTTAAGGACCTTTGCTCTAATAAAAAAAAATAGTAGACGAATCCATGTCGAGCAGTGGATACATGATGGTAATGAACCTGCATCGAGCCGACAAGCTTAGAGCAAAGCAGTGCTCATATTATGACTTACACTTGTTAAGAAAGTTCCATTTTCCTGCGTCATAAGTATCGGAGTAGCTGTCGCCGGTCTTGTACCTCTCAACCGGACAGGTTACGCTGACGGCTTCATCCAGAAATCCCCGTTTCCGCCATGTTGGGAGCAAAAAGTATTTATTATTGCGCCATAGGTCGCGCGGCTGCGGAGCGCGGGCGGCGCGGATTACCCGCGTGTCACACACATGACAGCGGATAAAACCGCGCGCCTGTGAATTCCCATATATGTATAATCCGGCAAAATTGAAAATACGACATTGTCCCTCTTTACGGTTCGGTTATTATTGCGGTTTTCTCTAGCCTCTTTAACACTGATCCGACGCGTCTAATGTGTATTACTCGTGACGGCTGTGACACTTGCTTATCCAGTTACATGTTTTAGTGGCCAATACTGGTATATGTTGTTGTGGCTATAGGAAGACATAAAAATCTTAATTAGCCACCCAAGTTATAGTCAAAGTATTGGAGAGGCATCGACCTATACAACGAGACAATGTTGGTGTCATGTAATATTGTGTTATACAATCAAAAAGTCATAATTCCTTACTTATCTCAAAAATTGGACAAACCAAACATAAAAAAATATCACCTGCGATGTCTCAGTTTCGTCCACCAATTTAATGCGAAGCCTTTTTATTGCGGTTTTAAATGAGAATTCATAAATAATTTTACCGTCCCGCGACAACGCGTCACATCCCACAACGTTCCGCTCGCCGCTCGCGTCTCACTCACGCTAATGTATTATAATAAAAACAATATTTGCAACAGCACAATCGGCCCGATGCTCGCCGAAAAAATATTATCCCGGCTCATTAAAATACAAAAGGCGAAACTTCGCAGCTTTTCAAATGAACGCCGTGTAAAAAGTAGCGAATGTTTTATGCATCAGCCGGTCTCAGGTGTCTAAATTAAATTCGGTCATGGCAATGTCAGTCAAACGTCGCGGCGCGCTCTCCGGAATTACCGGGGCTTTCTCGGCGCCGTGACGTCTCCGTCGGCAGGGCTGGTGCCGCGTGTGGGGAAATATAAATGGCCTTTTTAAAACGACTTATTTACATACAGATTCTGAACAACATCACGCGTCTTTTGCCTTCTATATACAGCACCAGCTCGAGATACTGCACTGGATTAATTATAATGATTTTTGATGACATTTTGAATACATTTCCTTAATGGTTTGAAGAAATTTGTACCGTCACTTCTAATTACTGTGTCGCTGTGATGGCTCCGTCAGTTTTGTTCCTAACGCTGTAGACAAAAGTTATAAAATCATAGTTCTCCTGCTTATAAATTGGCTCATTTCTGGTACTCAACTTTGGCCGCAGTAAGAATAAGTTACAAGACAACTAAGCTAGAATATTTATCATGTCGTTAACTCAATGTTTAAAATCATTTGTTTGGTGTAAACGAGAAGGACTTGCTGTAAAAGTTTTATTATTATTATTGGGTATTCTTAATAACAGCACAAACTAAAAATGTTCTTGAAAAGCGATTGTACAGTTTGTCCTATACGATAGGGCTTTAAAAACATTATTGGCAAAACGTTAAGATATGTACATTTTTCATACATTATCTACATTTCAAAGTTTAAAACGATCGAATCGCAGAACCGTATTTGTCGATCCGAGTCCACTGCTCGTACATCTATACCATCATATAACATCAACTTAATATACTACGTTTAAAATTCTATTGTTGTTAGCTTCAAAATCGTTTGTATATGAAAATATATTAATAATGGTTACCCCGGCAAGATAAACTAGCACGACAGATGTTACAGCGACCTTGTCTAGTGATCAAAGTAGAACTCCAACAGTCTGACATAGGCACATTGTTGGCTGGAGGCTGTCAAGTTTCATTGAGTTCAAATATTTTTCGGTATTATTAGGTATTAACTCCATTCCTTCAATTTCTCTTACTTTAACGCCTTATCACCATTATTATAATATGCAATTCAAATTTTAGTATTACCATTTGACGAACTCATGATGTATCAATTAGGGACACACGATGGCCTAGAAAGATGGCAGAGTGGTGACGACGAAACAGAAAATGCAGTTTTGAACGATACAGAAAACTCGGTTACTCTAGTAGGAATTGCTGGTTTGAAACCACTTCCAACAGCTTGATAGGAATTCTTTTATAAAAGCTTATAGGCAGCAATAAATATGAACGGATGAAAACATAAGTCAGTCTTTAGTCAGGATTATATTTACTATTAATCATCCAAGTTTAAGCGAAGAAGTTTTAGAACTTCGGTATATATAGACTTATAATGAAACTAGGTCTTTGACTTACCTTATATAATGTGCGTGGTTTACCAAGGTAAGAAGACCATTCAAAAGATCAAACTGATTACCATGTGAAAGTAATGTGTATGAGCGTCGATAACCCTGACCGTGCTATATTCAAATCATGCTATTTTTTATTTCCGACTCTTCATTACGCGAGTCGACGACAAAATTATGTTGAGCGTTTGTCATGTCGCAACACAACTTGTGTGGCGCTTCTTATGGCGCATTTTTAAGCAATTATTTTAAGGCCGCTGTACTTTAAGAATGAAAATGATTAATGTACCGGAATAAACAAAGAGGTGTCGTGCTGTGCTATTACTTTGTCCTTGCTGAAAAAGAAATCATTCTTTATACGGATTATTCGGGTCCCCTCTGTTACTGAGCAGGTTAAGGCCTAGGTCTAAATAGAAATGCCTTAGACATTTTCGGTGTCCAGGTTTCCTGACAGTATTTATCTCTACCGTCAAACTACATGATAATTCATTTTGAAGTCACACATAACTTCGAAGTGTTCCTGAAGTACCCGCGACTGCCGAAAGTCTCGACCGCACCCCTAAACCTGAGAGCCATCGCTACTTCTACTACTAACACTGCAAACACTCAAAACAAATATTATTAAATGACCCAAACATTTGTTGCAATGCAGAGATGGAACACACAGAAGCAGTCATAAAATTTGTACGAGTTAGTTACAGCGTGGCAGCACCATTGCGCAAATTATAATACTAATAAATATGTTTGAATATTAGGCCATAACACACAAGTGAAACAGAGCTAGACACTTGTTTATAGAGGGACTTTATTACAGCAGTGGCGAGAACCGCAGCGAACTAATTGCAACCATTGCAGGGCCTGTAACAATCACGTGATGCTGGTAATTAGCCGGTAATAATGCTCGTTTTGCGCTTTATAACCGCCACAATAATTGTAACGAATAGCACCCAAACACCATAATCTGATATAGAACAAATTGCTTATTGTGTGGTAAGTCGTTTGTTTTCATATGAGTAATCCCTGCGGCCGCCGCGACTATCGATATTAATATTTGTGAAGTTTGGCAAATGATTCGCCACGAAAAAGCTGGGTATAAAAGATTTCCTTATTTTGTAGGTTTTGCTTAGTTTTTTTCCGTATAATATTTTCTTTATTCTACTTTAAATAAATAAACGAAAAAACACATTCACGCAGCCAAAAAGATTTATTTAAAGGATTTATTCGTCAAACACCTGGATCTCCGAATAATACAAAATTAACATTCCATAAAGGTATTCAGTAAAAAATATTCACTATTAACTATGCTATAAAAAACATAATAGATGATCGATTCAGGCCGCACTAACAGAGCGCTTTGAAAATCTTTGGCGGATATTTGTCCAGTAGTGGACATCTTCTAGCTTTTATATGAACATGAAAGAACGTGTCTTACAGAATATTCCTACCATTTAAAAAAAAAACAATGATTACATTATCTAGACCTCACGACAAATACAAACAAAAAACAATGCAATTCTAATTCCACTTTCAATTCTACTGCAATTTTTCAATGACGTAATATAACCTTAAACTCCGTCTCGTATCAGAAGCGAGCTTACTCTTCGGAGAAGTTTGGACCGCAACGCACTCAGCCAGCGGAGTGGGTTCGGAAAAACTTGCAGCCGGTCCACTATAAAGTTGCGCCGTGTCTCCATCTGTCACGCCGCCCGACATGTGATAAAACCGCTGCGGTCTCGCGAGCTATATATCACGCACCCTTACAGGAGCATTGCTGATAAAGAGACCAGCTTGGGTATTGACTTTATGATTTTAATAAAGAGTGAATACAGCCCAAGCCATAGATTAATATGTAAGCTTTGGGCATCAAAAACTACGAGAAATTTTAGTAGGTGTAATTTTTTTTCAGAAGGAAACATTGCAATATAGAAAAGATGTCCACATGTTAACCTATCTAACCATAAATGAAACAATTTACCTAAATTTACGATAAAGTAAAATTAACCCTAGAAATATAACTCCAAGCTACAAACTTTTCAAGCTTCACACCCATAAAGTTATTTTGTACAATGTTCACTCCATCAAATGTCTTACTGCAACAATTCTATAACTAAAAGCGACAGATGATATCTCACTTTATTCCGTTAGGTTAAGGTTTATTTTCAATCACCCGGAGGGCTGTAACAATCGTCAGGTCACACATGGGGTCGGGATTAAAAAGTACGTTTCCGCCGTCATAGCAGCGAGTGTAGCGAGTTATGACACTAGTGGTACCGAACCATTTACTTATACGCTGTACATTGTTCGTTTTATTTAGAATTATGTTTTAGCGCTTCCTTCTTGTCGAGTGATGTACAATTTATAGCAATTTAATGTCGGTAAGTTGCTATGAAACTGAGTTGTAATACGTTATATCATGTAGGAACTTTCTTGCAGTTCACAGTAGATAGTGTTTTATAATCATAGATGCATACAGACGAGACCAAAATTTTGTGGGCTTTTAGACTTTATATCTACCCCATTGTTAAGCTCTAAGCACTTAAAGCTAACACCAACCTCCTTTACAGGCTGTTAGCCAAATTATATTTGCAGGATCAAAGGCAATTAATATTTAGAAAATAATAAGCACTATATTAATCGTTTTCTTATACAGTTACTATATATAATCAAAATCCATTCGTATCGGCCTCAACTAGCGGAAATAATATGGCAGCTAATACAAAATCACAATCCGTGATATTCTAGACATAAGCAAAATAATTTAGTGCCCAATTTTATTTCTCTCGTATATTCACTGTTGGTCGATTCTCGTTACGTGTAGTGCTCGCTCCGCCCACGCGACTAAGTGTATTAAGTACATGTGAAACATTTCAGTGGAACGTTACCGAAATAAATAAGCAATGGATATTTTCCCCACAAAAAACCCCAGTCATTTAATAACAATTTTAATAGAAATGAATTGAATAGAACCGCGATTTTATTTGCTCGAATCACTCTCTATAGCTGCGTGAACAGAGACGGATCGATGGAAGACATGGGGAACTAGGTGCCCGCAAAGGCTTTTTTTGACAACGATTTATTTTATTCTGTCGTATTTATTATGAGAGCTTGTTAATTCGACTTATTTTATCATATCTTTAATTTGTTTACTTTTTCTCGTCGCATGATCAAAATACGCGAGACGTCAACTGTATTTAATTTCATTTTCAACCTTAAAATTTATAGACGTACGAAGTCGTTTTGCACCCAGTCACTATTAAATTAATCCTCCAAATGACAACTATATGTAAATCTTTAGAGCACTATAGTACAGTACTCACATGAGATTACGTCGATATAGCCAACAAATGTCCTCTCAGCGTTTCTCTAACTCCGTCCCATTACTTCGGGTACTTAATATTATTAATTCTTTATCCCATCAACCATGACGATCCAGAGACGTGGTTTCTTTGACATTAATGCTCAAAAATTGTATTGGTGGAATAAAAAAATATGTACACAAAAGTGTCCCGTGATTAAATTGATAACGTAGCTTTTTGTGAGGGGGGATTGGCCCAAACAAGTCTTATCTGACAAAGCCCTTTCGAAGGACCCTATAGAGAGCTTAGATGTGAACCCTTTCAAGGGAGAGATCAATGCGCCGGCACAAAGGGCGTAAGTTATAAGATTACGCTTCGATAGTGAAGTGCTGGCCTGTGAGAGGAAAAACTCGCCGCTTCTATACCTACGTCATTTTGGTCATTACCTGATTTTAAAGTATTCTAATTATACTACTTATGCGTATTCTAAATAATGCCAAGGAGTACGCGTAAATGCAAAATGTTCAGAGAAAAGAACTCGGCATTAAAATAATAAACAATTATAACTAAAAACTGAATAAACGCTGAAAATAAATATACGTTGACGTCTGCTGACTTACAGACCAAAATTCACGCATATCTGTAAATTCTACAATTCAAACACAGCTGCAAATAGTACCTTTGCAATATCTAGAGGCCAAAAAACGCCTATATATGTATACCGAAAAAAAATGCTCCCAAGAAATTATTATTTTTAAACATTTCTTAAAAAAAAACATGTTACGGACCGCATGAAAAGCCGCGGGCACTAACTAGTATAAATACCCTTCCGCTCAGTAACTACTACTATAGACTACGTCAATCGGAAACTGGCATTATTAATTTAACTATTACTCGTAAGCGCTTTCATGCTTTTGAACTTCTGTCAAAACCTCGGTATTGTTACATAGGCCGTGCGTACGTCATACAATTATATTCGTACACAAAACGCAAGCACACATCATAAAGATTGATATTTGTCGCCTATCGTATCCATCCTCTATTGTAGTTCGTGTCAAGTATTAATCGTGGAATGTTATAAAAAACAATTATGTAAAATTAATAATTAAAAAATTTACAACCTTAAAAAATAATTTTAGTTTGGAAAAATATTTTGGGAAGGACAGTGAAAAATATTGTTTTAAGAAATCCAATTTAGAGAATCTTACTGGCTTATGGTAAAGCAGATGCAAGGTGAAAACAAGACATATTGAGAGAGAGCTTTATCACTACCACATCCACCGTATTCATACCATGCATAGACAACATACCGTGACCTAAATGTCCTAAATCAGATCTCATTATTAACCCGGTGACGCATCAATCGCGTCAACACTTAAAATAATTAATTAGAAATCAAATATAACAGTTGGCGAGCACATTAATTCTGAACTATCCCCCCCCCCCCCGCCCCTCCCTCCCACACCGCACCCCCCACACCCCCGGACATACATCAGAGGATTATGAATGAACGTTACAATATCCGTTGCCGAATCTCGGCGTCTCGCTCCACAACTCAGCTTCGCGAACTTAAATTGATTTCATTCAAACATACTTTCGAGACAGTTTTCATCGAAGATATCGGCTTTTAGCAATTACCTCCGCGCTTAAGCGACTTATTAAGTTTTGTCATTATTTTAATAGCGTTGGAGGTTGTGCGAAATTAATATGGTCTCAAATATCGTCTTACTGATTATAATTTCTTGACATCCCGAAACGTGAGAATACCCGTAGCTTTCCTTGTTACTGTGAACGTAGTATTTTGAGAATAAAATCAAGCTTTTATTATGCACGAAAAATTTAAAAAATAAACTAAGAAAACATTCATAAAATTCGTAGTTTTTTAAACTTTACAAGTAACAATTTACAAAAGTGTTCGGTTTATCAGTAGAAGTATGATACATAAACATATATTATCTATAACTAGTATATTAATATTCTTAAGTGATCTAAAAGCTCGTCGCGGCCGAGGTCTTCGCATTATCGAAATTGCGCGACAAGCTTTTAAATCACTTAAGACTATTAATATACTAGTTATAGATAATATATGTTTATGTATCATACTTCTACTGATAAACCGAACACTTTTGTAAATTGTTACTTGTAAAGTTTAAAAAACTACGAATTTTATGAATGTTTTCTTAGTTTATTTTTTAAATTTTTCGTGCATAATATAAGCTTGATTTTAAAATATGTTTTTCACCGCTAATTTATTTTTAACTTTTTAGTTGGAAATATTTCTAAGTCTAACCATTTCGTAGTCATACCGAAATTCAACTCAATCGGTCCATGGAAACTAGTGTTCCTACGGGCACCTTCCAACTTCTCATGACACCAGATCAACGATACCTTGTTATTATGTTGTCACTGAAAATACAAAGGCATACCAAATTTTAGCTTAATTGGTCCACAAGAATCGGAGGCCATCGGAGGTCCATAGGGCTTCTTCCAACTCCTCATCAGATCAGCTTCATGATACCATATTTTTGTATTGTTACCGAAATTACGAAGACACACGAAATTTCAGTTCAATTGGACCACAAGAATCGGAGTTCCTATGGGCATCTTCCAACTCTTCGTCAGATCAGCTCTATGATACCTTGTTATTATATTGTCACCGAAATTACATAGGTATACCAAATTTCAGCTCAATCGGTCCAAAGGAATCGGAGTTCCTGTGGGCTTCTTCCAACTTCTCAATAGATTAGCTCTATGATACCATTTTTCGTATTGTTACCGAAATTATGAAGAGATACAAAATTTCAGGTCAATTGGACCATAGGAATCGGAGTTCTTATGAGCATCCTCCAACCCCTCATCAGATCAGCTCCATGATTCAATATTTTTGTATTGTTACCGAAGTTACGAAGAGATACAAAATTTCAGCTCAATTCGACCATAGGAATCGGAGTTCCTATGGCCATCCTCCAACTCCTCATCAGATCAGCTCCATAATATCATATTTTTCTATTGTTACTGAAGTTACGAAGACATACCAAGTTTCAGCTCAATTGGACCACAGAAATCGAAGTTCCTATGGGCATCTTCCAACTCTTCGTCAGATCAGCACCATGATACCATATTTGTGTATTGTTGTCGAAGTTACAAAGACATACCAAATTTCAGCTCAATCGGTCCACAAGAACCGATGTTTCTATGGTCATCTTCCAACCTCATCATCAGACCAGCTCCATGGTACCATATTATTGTATTGTCATCCAAGTTACGTAGGTATACCAAGTTTCAGCACAATCGGTTTATTGGAAGTGGTTCAAATCTTCATTGCAAGATTTGTAAACATACAAACATACATACATACATACATACATACAAAAGTGAAGTTAAATAAAAGCTTGTAAAAATGGTAGATTTAAAAGGATAAGTAACGTTCGATAATTATATAATTAGCACAAAGTCTTATTGCTTCATATTTTGTACAGGCTCTACTTTAACACTTGTTTCACTTAAGCTATTTACCGACAGCTTTCCAATCTAGCCAGTATCATTCCTCCTAAAATAACCCCCTGTGGCCGCCGGTGCTCGTGTCTTGCGCCCCGTGGTGACAGACATCAGATACCGTCGAATCTCGCGAATAAAATCCCGACAAAGTGAAAAGCTGACGCACGTTGAGCCGGCGAGCGCGCCCCGCGGAACTTTAACGCGCCCGGTTTACACTCGCTAAGAACCGTTTGATTTATTACTGCCGAGCCGTGCTGCCGCCGCGCTTCTGTATCGTTTGTTTTGCCCTAATAATGTTGTTTCCGCACTTTCACTCTTTTACACGTTTACCAAATTCACATTTTTTTTCGCCTTGAATTGCTGAGTATGGCTTTATCTCACATGTCGTGGGCGTATTTTTGTATCATTACGGGGTTGCTTTATGGCGGAGGTTTGTTTCCAATATTGGACTTAATCATTATCCGTCATTACTACGTCTTACAGCTCGACACGGGCGTCCTATACAATTGATAGGGTGCAAGCCTGAGTCTGCCACGCTGACCTAGTGCGGCTTTGCGGACTACACACCTAAAAAAAATTCTAAGAACTTTTAGGTGGGGCGGTTTCCTAACGATGTTTTCCTTGAGTGACGGGGATAAATATAATTTCATGCAAAATAATCGTATTACTAAATTAACAATAGCGGAATATTTCCATCCACAAAATTCACATAAAAAGCTAAATATAGCCAACAATAAGGTTGAAGCGCATTCCAGGCATACAGTATATTAATATCCATTGTTCGGGAACACGCGCTTTATAAACGTTACGACGTATAAAATATTTATTGTCGTCGTAAAGTGACCGTCGATATTGCGTCGTGTCCGTCTGTACTATACGCAGATTCCTCTATAATCTATAGCGATGATATGGAGAACGATATTTTTATTCTGTGTCTTTATCCTTAGTTATTTCGAACACTTACCACAAACTATTGATGTATCCTCCCTTGTAGCCAAATACGAGTAGGCATAATGTGATAGAACATTAAAAGATTGCTTCGGTGAAATAATCCAGAAAAATAAAAGAATAAAATGAGCTAAGAGGGATATGAGCGAGATTATTTAGTGTCATTAATCCGACGATTTTCTTTCTCAATTATTCATTCCTCTTATGATACTTTACAAAGTACTGGAGGGTAAAAATAGAGTAATTAGAACCTTTTTTAGGCATGTTTTATCAATACTACTTGATAAGTATCAAATAAATATTATATATAAATATAATATATATTTGCATATTAAGACACAAATGAACTTAGATAAAAATAAACAAGAAATTTCGCAATATATAAAAACCACACAGAATGACTACCAAAGTACCCACATCTACTCAACCCTAACAGCACATGTCGCATCCGAGGTTAATTCTATCACGAACACAATTTCACACAACTGCAAAAGAAGCATGTTGACCCGATTCCATTATGAAATCCAATCACAATTCTAGAACGTTCCGTTATCTTGTAAATTTGAGCAAACACAATCCCGCGCCCACTCAATTAGCTATCAAAACTAAGATTAATACCGAATTAATTTGAATGAACGATTCTTTCGATACGTCGTTTTAATTAGAGCACCTGCGCGGTTCGCACGCTGCCGATTGTCTGTGTATTTTCATTATAATCAGCGTATTTTTGCGCGGAATTGGCGGGAACTTTTGCTTTCCTCGATCGTGGCGAGTGGATTTATTGAAGAATTTTAGCCTTTGCATTTCTTTTTCAATGTGAAGTAATAACGGAATGCGTGTTCTATTTTTAAATACTACTTCGTAAAAATTGTTTTCCTTCTCTACATGGAACGATTAATTATTATTTATAACTACATACTTAATTATTTGTTTATTTATTTTATTTTTTAAAATCGAAAACGATTTTATTAGCGTAAACACGATCAAACAATCACTTTACTAAAATTTATTAAAAACTTTTCAGCTGTTAAGACGTGAAATGAAGCTGTCATCCGCTCTACAGGTGATGAAACTATAAGAATATTAAAAAAAATGTTTTAGTAGCATTATGTTATATAGTCTTATCATCATTTCAGTCTTCACTTAAGTGGTAGCACCATTCTCACCGGCACGACAGGCAGTTGAAACGTATTCAGCTCGCAGAACGGAGGTTAAAATGTATATTTTATATTTTTTGTGTCGGTACGTTAAGTAATATAATATCGGAGTGACAGTTTCCATCTGTATGCAAATGCAGCCGACGTCGACGCGACGCCATCGTAACGACGACGTAACGTAATGGCTGCGTCTTAAGTAATGGCTTTATTAAAATAACACAGCGCTTGATATTTATGTTATTTATTCATATGTTCGTTTGCACGGCTTTTTTATGCTCCATTTATCTGCTGTATTAGATAGAAACGTTTGTCACGCGGCGGAGTCCCGCATAATTACGGCTACATCCAAGTACTTTTTCGTATTATAAAAATGTTTATGTTTAATATGAAAAAACAATTAAAAGAAAATATAATAATACTGATCGAACAAAATTATAATATTAAACCTCTTGTGTTTTCCCATTTTACTCTCAGATACATTTTTTCCCAGATCATAACATACCAATAAGACCGTAGTCCATCACCCAAAATAATATAATTTACGGTCAATATCGCAACTAGGATAAAATTCACTTCACTACACTGATCTACTATGTATTATTATTTATTTATGTATAAAAGCAAAAGGAAGGGAGTCCATTATTCAAAGATATTCGCAACACACGTGCCCGGTGCGTATACGGAGTGAATTGAATACGCCGATCCAAGGGGAGTAAACAAGAATTGATCGCGTCATTTATAAAGAAGCGATTCAGATAGCCCGCGCCACTTGCGACCATCACTCAGTGCAGCGCTAAACAATAGGTAAAAAGAAAAAAAACTCGGTATATGAATGACCAAAGACATTTTTCACTCGTTAACTGTTTAATTACAGTTCCAGATATATGTTAAAATATAATAAAGTACCTAGACCTTATAA
Organism: Cephonodes hylas; assembly: GCA_030295005.1. Taxonomy (NCBI): domain Eukaryota; kingdom Metazoa; phylum Arthropoda; class Insecta; order Lepidoptera; family Sphingidae; genus Cephonodes; species Cephonodes hylas. Next base: position 18,881,774 of record AP025361.1, read on the forward strand.
AATAGCATGTTTTAAGATTATAATTATTTTTGGTGTTTTAGAGTAGTTACTTGGCATCAAAGTTCCAAATTTCGCCAAAATTATAATTATATTTCCATACGACCCAGTTGTACTAACACTAGTGAAAAAGTATTTTTCGCCAGACTATAATAATATTGAAACCGGATATATAATAGATGGTCTTAACCACTCTACATTTTCATAAGCAACTAGAACAAGCTTTAAAGTTTATGATGGGTTACATAATAATGTTCTACTCACACTAAGAGCAAATAAAAAACGGTATAATTTTTAATTTTTTTAATTACTACTCGTTCATTTTTACATTTTTATCCTTTGTAACACACAACTACAATTCAACCTGAATAACATCTAACCAGAGTGACACTACTACATATGGTGAACTGTGCAGCGCGTCTCGGGCCGCGTCAAACGTCTTGCCTTTATTGTTTTTTTATGTTCAAGAGATTATAGGTGGCGAGGAAGCCGCGGTGCTTTGTGAGTGATTGCTGATTGTAATACTACGCCGATGCTTTTTGCCTCTCCGCTGATCCCTTTTCAGCGGCGATTTCTCATCTGGTACCTGGAATGATTCGTCACACTCAACCGCAATGCTTTGCGCAATTGCCTGGGTCTAGTTTTTTTTCTTAGCTTATTGAGTACGTGATGGCTGTGGGAAAAACATGCGGTTGTTTCAACCATCACTTGAATAGTCATGGATTCAAATTGTCAGGCATACATTTGTCATGTGTATGTGAAGCCTACCACCCCGCGCTGGGGTAAATTTGGAAATCTGATTCATAAGTTTTAGTTATTAGTCAAATGTGTCGATGTCATGTCTACGACATTGGTATCTTACATAATATTGTCTAGTTGCACTTTAATTACACTAGATACAAATCGGCTGGCCAACTTTGGTTTGGCAGAATATATTTAGTAAGAAAAAATATACCTATGCCAGAATCTTTCCATGAGTAAAATAAGGAAAGAAAGCAGTGAGGCTTCCAAGAGTAGCGCGAAAGCCGGTGCAGCCTGTCCCAGGGCGAGCGCTCGTGGTATGGCGCCGGAACACGGCGGGATGGTGCCGGCAAACCGCGCGTTACTCGCCTTGATGTGGCCTCGCTCTTGGAGACGCATCAAACTGGAAGAAATACGATAACATTTCCACAATGTAAGGAGTAAAAGGAAGTTATAAGTTGACCAATTATCCAGAAATAAATTTAGTTATTAATGCGGTGGTTAAGTTTTTAAGAAAATATTTACGTTTCGTCCAGGTACGAATGATTGATGAAAAATTCCAAAGCCTATTCACATTACTTCGAGTGATTGTACCATTAAAATAATTAAGTATCAGATAAGGCCGTTAGTCTATCGATTTAATGGGTAATAATTTGTAATCATCATCATCATCATAAGCCAATTTTGCTTCACTGCTGGACAATGACTTCCACCGGGATCGGTCGGAAGGCGCCTGCAGCCAACAACGTCCCACGACCTTGACAAGGTCGTCGGACCACCTCGTCAAAATGTAATGAGTACCTCCAAACGAAGAATTCCCTGTAAGGGCTGCGTTTCTGTCCGTATATATAGGCGGAGGCCGGCAACATCATCGGCAACGCTCCCAGCTCACACAGCTCCTTCTCTGAGAACGTGCGGGAGATCACCTGGCTTGCTGTGAACGGCTCCGTGTGGTACGCAAATCCTGAGATATCAAGAAAAAAGTGAACAAAAAAAAAGTAGAAATATAGGAACTAAAGAATTTAGAGAACTTAAATTTAGAAATTGGAAGTTTTAAATCTATTTAAAGAAGTTTATTTAGACTTGCAACGTAATTTTAATCTTTCTCTTGTATGAATAACCTAATTTCCTGATATTTTATCCAATTTATTTAACATTTAGTACTCACTTCCAGTTCGCACGAGCTCAATCCCAGTTTCCACCGGCTGCAGCGCTTTGAGTTTTCGTTTACTGTCGGTTACTTTTTTATCTCTCAGTTCGTCTTCTTTTACATTCTTATACCCGCTGTAGTAGAAGAATCCGGGATTCTACATGGATAAATATCAATATCGTAAGCTATTTCGTAATTGTAAAAGAACAGCTCTAACTTCTTGCCCGTTCTTCTCTCTCTCAGTTCTCCGACTGCCTACCGAGTAGGCTGGTAAACTGAATTTAGCAATGACAGAATCTAAGTGATGTATGTGACATTTTTAAGACTCTGTAAGTATTCCAGAAGTGATTGGTATTAAAGTTAGAGGTAGGTGGATTGAGTCTAATATGAATGAAATGATGTCTCAATAGACTTTTATAAGCGAATGCTCCTTTCTATATTATCATACTAGCGACCCGCCCCGGCTTCGCACGGGTGCAATGCCGATATTTAATGGATGTTATCATACATATAAACCTTTCTCTTCAATTACTCTATCTATTAAAAAAAACCACATCAAAATCCGTTGCGTAGTTTCAAAGATTTAAGCATACAAAGGGACATAGGGACATAAAAAGCGACTTTGTTTTATACTATGTAGTGATAATACAACAAACATATAATACCCATAAATACTAACATCAAGCCAGCCCCTAGTGTATCCGATATCTTCAAAGATTAGCTCCAAGTCGCTATTGATGAGGGCATCCAGGTTGGCGATAGATGGCGCTGCGGCGTTCAGCAGCCACGACACGACGCTGCTGGTGTAGTAGTTGTACAGGAGCATGCTCGTCAAACCCACCACTAGGAGAGTGCCGCGACGACCTAAAAAAATAGACCCAAAAGACATACATAGTTTTGACTCTACACTAGGATACAAGTCCTGTGTCTTGGCTATCAGACACTACGAGAGACTTTTCGGTGTCAAAGTCGTCTGTGGATTACACAAACATTTTTTCCAATGTAAGGGTTGAACCTGCGGTCTCTCTTTTCGCAACCTGATATCTAGCCCATATTTATCAAGTTTCATAGATCAGAGCGAATTACACTTGTCAGTTTAAGTCATTTAAATTGAGGAGTAAAACTTAGATTTCTTTATTCATAGCATTCAACCAAGGCACCAACGAGAAATTTATTTCAGTTCAACTAAATCATCAAATGACAAGAATCGAGTCGGCTCTCTTACTTATCAGAACTATCATTTATATTATATTTAAAAATGGGCGTGTGACTGGATACTGGACCATAAAAATCTTCCACAGGTCTCGATAACCTGTTTACGAGTTTAGACATCAGTACGAGTACTAATGGCACATAAAATATCCCCATATCTAAGAGAGCAAATAAATTCTATTGTCAAAATGTGTATATGAATTTATGAGACCGTAGGTTTTTATTGTATCGTTAATTAAATATTTTCACAATACATTATATAAACAGAAATATAATTAGGTAATTCAAAGCCTGGTTTGTATTATAAAAGAACATCCTGTTATAGATACAGATATTTCTATCGAATACAAGGCTTACCTTGACTCGAGAAAGCGTTATCCGATAACGGTATTCCGTCTTCGAAATCTAAAAATAATATAAATCCTTATTCCTTTTGTATATCTCCAAATATATGTGTATGAGAAAAGAAAACATTGAACTGTAAAAATAGTGATGGTTACGAGTTATAGGCACCAGGAGTGATAACCACTAACTTTTATATGTAGGTATACATAAATAATTATCACATACTATGTAAAACGGTGAAACCAATGTGATGATGAATCAGAAAATACAAAAATTGTTAAAAATAGTCATCCCTCTGTCAGTTGTAGCGGATGTCCGTGCTAAGCAAAGGCTATTTTAAAGGTAAGCAAAGGTTTATTTTATTCAATAGCACCAACACTATCATTTTAAGGAATCTGGATTTGGTAGGATAGTTAAGATAGAATCTAGTTTTGGATAGGTTTACCACCTTGTTGACAAGTAGTAGCAAACACGCTGAAGAAGGCGTAGGATCCAGGGTCGTTCCTCTTCTCTAGCAGGGCGGCGGCTGCCAGCACGAGCGCGCACACCACGCCCGTGCCGCAGGAGCACCACCACACCCCCGCAGACATGGGCGTCAGGAACCTGTTCTCGTAGTCACCCACGCCCTTGTCCGGGATCAGGTAGTAGAATTTTGTTCTGTTTGGAGCGATTTTTTTTTCATAATTCACTTAGTGTTGTTATTAAGATTTTTTTTTAAGGTTCTTGATACACGTATATTTTTTTTATGAGGAGAGCGGTAGATTGAATCCATTGCCATGGCATATTCAAGTGCTACGTCCACCATCGGAGTGGGAGAGGCTGGTGATTATGTATATTTTTTGTTATTATTCAATTACCGTATTTTCAATTATCGCCCGCTGAATCGACGATGACAAAATCACAGAGAATCCTTACAGTACAAAAACCTGGAGGCCATGTTTACAAAAAAAAAGAAAGTGATCTCACTCAAGATGTGTGACTGGTGGAAAATAAATGTCCACCCAGTCCAACCAGTGGGGGAATATTCTCGCGCTCGTGCTCGATATATCTTGCTCCTTCCAGTACAGCGAGTTGGACACCGCCTGCAAATTGCAATACTTTTCAATGGAGTTTTTAATAGTAAAGTATCTATATGAACGTCTGACGGCGAAGACAAAATTATTCAGGTATTTTATTCCCTGTTATATCCATGGAAAGTTTTAAACTCTAAGAAGTTGTGGTTGAACGTCGCCTCGCCCAAGGGTAAATTAATAAAGAAATAGCTTATGTCCTTTCCCAAGATTCCTTTTATCTATGTTCCTAATAACATTTATTGGTATCGGCTCAGCAATTTACGCAAGAAAGCGTAACATTTGTTCATTATCACAATTTCCGTCAACAACAAAATAAATAGTCATAAAATTACCATTCTAAACATCTATCTATCTTCTAGGTCCTTCATCGTTACGTCCACTAGTAAGTGATCTCTGGAGGATAACACCCGAGGAATGAGTAAGTTAATAAAAAGGAATTTGAAGATGTCTTCTCATTCTTTAGAACAAGGTATTTGGAAACAAGTATAAGTACCTATACGAGAACGAGATAAGGAAGACGAAGAAGGTTTAAAATATTATTTCTGTTATTATCTTGATAATCTAAAGTACTACTTTGCGATTCCTACAAAGTGCAAAGCGTTTAAAATGTGTTAATCGTTCTCTAGTACTCACTAAAGTAGAGTTCGGCTCGGGAGACCCGATCCACCGTGACGCTATCGTGTAATTGAATCTGAAACAACAGTTTAAATCACTCGCACTTGTTACAACACACTTTATTACTCCTTTTAAAAATTTAGAAGAGAGTCTAAAAACTTTTACGGAAGATCGATAAAGTTTATCGCATCATTGTCGAGTTATTTTATATCTTAGGATTTCTTTTCCTTATTTTTAATACTATAAATTAAATCTATATATTTATTTACGAGTACCAAAAATGATTACTTCCTGACCTTACCTATTATACCTCCTACGTAAGATAAACAGATGCTGATAAAAAATTGTATACAATAATAAAACCAATCATTATTTAGTCTTAAAATCAATGTTGTGTTTGGAAAATTATAAAAATGTTCATGTCTTAGTGATTTTGGGAAGTAGGTACTCCAATTGTTTCTAAACTTTATTACTTATAAACTCAAATTAACTATAAAATTTAATTATAATATGTTAATTGAAATCTACGTGTCGACTTGCCCATGCATACTACCGTTACCCGTTTAAAAATGGTGTCCACCACCGTTTCTCCATGTACCGTATTTTATGTTCAAAACATACGGCCCAGGCCAGGCTCACCTACGCCGGTGTAAATCAAGCTTAAGTATGAATAATGCAGGCGGCAGGAGACTCGCATTACCATACTGCAGCCACTTGTCACTAATGTCCAGTATCGTTGCCTGCCACAACTATTTCAATTCCCAACGATACCCGTGAAAGAGTGTTGGCAGCCGATGTTGAAGTCAAAGAAATATTATACGCGCTACATACAACAAATCAATTTTGTCTTACTAGTGTACTACATTTTAATTTACTCTGGAAAAATGCTTTTACAACTCAACATTTGAGGACAATCATGAACGTAGTGAATCTATAATTTGTTATTCTTGTCTAGATCATTATTATTCTTGTATTGTGCCAAGTTCACATCCACAAGACCGACGAACGACATGGTGCAAATAGTTAGTCTCACACCGCATCCAATAGAGCGACATAGAAATTTTTAATCGTTAGTTATCATTTTCATCTATACTTCTTTAATGGTCCTAGACATTAATGCCAGTGGCGGTACTTCCATAGAAGCCCGAAAGCCCGACTTGCCTTACATAGTTCCGAATAACGAACTTAACGATTGTTTATTTATAAAATAACGCTATAAACGTGAATGTGAGTACTAACCGGTAGGTATTTATTAGTCCTACGTACCAAAAAAATATGCTGCTACTAAATAAACATTTGGGCTTGCCTTAGTTTGACACCCTAGGCACGCCACTGATTAATGCCAAAACTATAGGTAAATCCTACTATGACAGCAAAATTAAAAGATAATATATACAATGTAATCAGTATGCGGTGCATATTAAATACTGTAATGTTAATATCAGCGCCAACAACGTTCCATTGACCGTCCGCAGCGTGTTTAAATAAAGCGCCGCTGAACCAAGCTACGTTCGATATTGTTGTAATCGAACGCCATCCCGCGGGACGCACGCCACTCCACGATAAAAACTATACACTGCTTCAGCTTTAGAGCAAATGTACAATGCATAGAGTGTAATCAGCTGTTCAACATTTGAAAGGCAATATCAAGCATTATGCACTTTACCCAACTACTTGGTAACTCATCATCATCAACCCATATACGCCCACCGCTGGGCACGGGTCTCCTCTACCATTGAGAGGGTTTAGGCCATAGTCCACCACGCTGGCCTAGTGCGGGTTGGCGGACTACACACCTAAGAAATTCTTAAGAACTTTTAGGTGTGCAGGTTTTATCACGATGTTTTCCTTCACCGTTAAAGCAAGTGATAATTCTTTGTGAATTACACACATAACTTCAAAAGTCAGAGGTGTGTGCCTGGGGTTCGAACCCGCGACCGCCGAAATTCTCGACCGCGTGCCTAAGCCTCGAAGCCATCACTGCTTCACTTGGTAACTAACTTGGGTTTAAATTGTGAGTATTTTAATTGGGGTAAACTAAAATACAGTAACATCAATTTAATATCGGTTGACTTAATACATCTAAGGTCCAGAGGCAAATCATAGTCAAGGAATGTTGAACGACGTAAGGAGGTAAAAGGTAGCGTTATGCTTTTCTTACTTTTAGAAGACAAAAAGAATGAAAAAGATAGACGCTAATAAGATAGAAGGCAACCCTGCCGCTGTTTAAAGACTATCTTAAAAACGGGATCCATTTAATTTTTTTTTTTTCAGCTAAGCTATTTACCTGAAATTGTGCTGCTCTTTCAATATATTCAACAATTGCGAAGCTACTTTTGTTATGGCTGCAACTCCCGGCGTGTACTTTGACTCCGATAATATCTCTGGATAAAACTCCTTTGGACTCTCTAGTAGCTACAAAATGTAACAATTTTTCAGCTATTGAAACTAGAAATTGCATGCTTTTTGTAAAGTGAAGAAAAAACACCAAAGACAACTTTAAGTAGGAAATCCTATTTTTACTTACCACAGAAATAGCCCTAAATTTAAGGTTTTTAAAATCCCAACGTTCATAGTACTTGTAGCCTTGATAGAAAGTGATGAGACCTGAAAGAAACTCATAAATTCAATCATCCCGGCAGCGTCCTTCCAAAAACCTTTTCGAAACATTTACCTTGGTAACTCTCCCATGTTCCGAACGAGCGGGTCTCTAAAGAATTTCCTTGAGTTTTGCCATAATTATAAATATCAATCAGCTTGTACCGCGACCCTGTAATTTGTCAAGTGAAAAGATGTAACGAATGATTTCGTTAACATTTTAGCATATAATAATATAGAAAATAATACCAATGCTATTTTTTTTAAGTTGATTTCCAATTATTAATTGAAGGAAGTTAGATAGGAGGAAGGTTTTTTTACCCTCAAAGTAACTTATTGATTACATATCATATTATAATCAAAGCACACATCTTAAAACCTTGTCTACTTTTTAAAATAATTTATTTTCTTTTCTTTTTATTCATCCTCTTCCAATAATATGCTTTACAAAAGGACTACTAAGCACGCAAAAAAGCATAGTAACAATCGTTGCAGTTTTCTTACCATTATAAGTCGCGAATACAATATCAGCATCAACACTCATATCTAGTTTATCAAACGTTTTCTTGATAAACTCTTCAGTATTGTTGGACTCCTTGGAGACAACCAGCCATATATGCATCGCATTGAGTAATTTTAGGGCTCCAGCCTGGAACAATATAAGTTATTGACTATAAATCTTCTTTGGTCATTTTTATAAATCATCCAGTAACATCCAAAAAATATTTATAAAATAATGAAAACAACTACATCAAACTATTTTAGAATTAAACAGAACTAAAATTTAAAAGTGATATCAATTGTCAAAGCAGTGGAAACAAATAAATATTGCCATACCCACACTTTTAATAATATTAAAATGCTACATAAAAATGTTTTATATTTTACCGTGGCCAGAATGTCGTCGGTGTTATTACAATCTCCGTCTAAGAGAACCCCGAGTACTGTGTTCCATCGGTAAAGTAGTTTTTCAACTTCAATATCTGAGTTTCGATCAATGTCTCTCACAGACATTCTTATGTCATGTTTTATGAATTCCCTTATTAAAATGACGTTGTCTGAAATGACATTACGTTTATTAATTACCACAAAAAAAATGTCTTATATTTTTATAACATATGCTATTTAAGTCACAATAAAATATTTTTCTCTCTAAAATTAATAGTACTGTGTAACATATAATGTTCGTGTACTTACAATTATGGTCGTCACAGGAGAGATAGGTGACAAACCGAACATTCTTAAACTTGAAGTAATCCAGAGAAAATTTTACTTTGTCGTCATCCCAAGCAAATCCCTTGCAAATAATAACCGCAAAAATTATATTAAAGTACTTCATTTTTTATGTTGAGAATTAATTAAAATTGCAGAATTTTCTCTAAGAATATTGTAAGTCGTTGTCAATAAAAAAATATTTGAAAGTATAAAGTAACCATTTTTCGATATTTATTTTGAATGTAGAAAGTACAGTCAGTAGACGTGAACACGTCAAGACAGCTCGCATTTCACATTCTCTTGAAATGCAAAAATGCTGAATTATTGTATTTATTATGTACCATGGTCGCCTGCGTTTAACCCGTCAATCAAAGAACTCGCATTAAAATAAAATTGCGAATCAAATCGTCGATTATACGAATTGCTTGTTGTGACAAATTTTAGGGGACTGTTTTGCTTGATTTGCATTGTTTTTTTAGTATAAACGATCGCTAATATTAACTACTTCAAACACCATTTATTAGCTTCAAACGTACGTACGTGTGAGGCTGCATACGTTACATACGTATGTAAAGAAAAATTCGAAATTTATTTTGACCCCTTTCCAAAAAATATGGCAATTTTATGTTACCTAACGTCCTATGTGCCTGCATACTGAACGATATTCAAATCAGTGGTTTAAGCATGAAAGCGCAACAGACAGTTAAACTTATTTTCATATTTAAAATATTATTGTGGTTATAATATAGGTAGATAAACGGTTTTGAAAGCTAGTTGAAAAAAGAGCAACAATACTGTTTCTTACCCCTTAGGTAAAATTGCATTCCCTATTCATCAGTAAATGGTATTAAAAATTGCGCTCACACGACATTGATGGATTTTTAATGAGCGAAAAGCTATTACGCTATCTTTACATTACAACGGATAGGACCTGGTACAAATATTTAGTACCTATTTTTAGAAAATCATACATAATTTTATGTAGGCTAAGCTGCATATAGATGATATAGTACTATATATAGGTTATTATAGCTATATGCATGTTTTATTGTTATCGATAAAGGTGAAAGAAAGGCATCGGTTCTAAAAAAATAGTATTTGTATTAGTGTGCAAATCGCCTAATGTAATGCTGGTTAATATTTTTCTTAATTAATTGAAGACTAAACATACACCAATGGATACGCTTCCTCGGGTCTAAATATCAGGTTTCCTTTTTGGTTTAACCCCAGCGTACCTATACGACTCTGCCATTGCTTAATACATCTTAAATACGAAATATCTGTACTTAAAAAATCAAGTACAAAATACCCCATCCATTATTAATACATAGAGCTATTTTTTGCCCTCCAGCCTCCTCAGGGACTTCCCCCAAGCTAAAGCGTGATTTACAGACTCCCAAATTGAACATTGTTTTTCTTTCAAACATGTTTTGATTATCAAACATACGAGCCCTTAACAAACAGCGGTATCGCGACATCGTAAGCAAATTCATTGTGCGGTACGTTTAGAGTCGCCATTAAGTAAATTGAGCCAATTACAACGCTCCACGAGCGACCCTGCGACCTTTAACCTTAACCCTTGCCTGCCACCGGTCTAAGAGACCGGAACAAATTTAAAAATGTTAATAAGTATTTACGACGTATGACGGAGAGCGTTTTGCCCACCCTTCACTTAGAACGCACTTTAGTAAATACAAACGTCTGCACTCTGATTACATTTACATAAAATGAATAAGTATTAATGTAAATATACACATAACTTCGAAAAGTCATAGGTGTGTGCCTGGGGTTCGAACTCGCAACCGCCGAGCTTCTCGACCGTGCGCCCAAACCTCGAGGCCGTCACTGCAGCTTTTATTATTTATTATTAACAAATTAGGGGCCAATTTATATGATATTATGTAACGTTAATAAAACACATAGGTTTGTAAGCTTTAATAATATTTTATGCAATAAGTCATTGGTGATTAAGTATATGGTATGAGAACACATAAAAACATTAGCTGACCATATACAATATGCTCAATGATGAATAATGAAGTAAAATGTTTTCTCTGGTTAACCAGCTACGCCATGAGGCAGTCAATTAGTTTTGCTAAATCATCTTTGTATGTATGAAAACCTTTTAAAAATTTTGTGTATGGGAAATAAATGTGAGATGTTGAAGGGTTGGCTCGTCCGTGTACACGCTGTACCCGCGCTGTTTCTCGTCCATTTTAATATTTCTGCAGGTGACTGAAGAATATCTTTCCATTTCTTGTAAATGTATATTTCCTCCGTTTATTTTCTTACTGCACTCGAAGCGACGAATCGATTCAACAAAATGCCAGCCCCGAACGGAAAATGGCGTTTCTGTACAAAACAGACAGAATAAATTGTGACAAGTTAAATCATACTCTACATAGTTTTGTATGAGTTTAGTGAATTTATTTAAACTGTGTTCTATTTATATTATAAAGTTCAAAGTTGTTTTCTACGATAATAGAATATTTTTATTGAATCTCGTAAAAACAGCCAAACCAATCTTAATACATAAAGTTTCATCATCGTTTTCAAAGCCATATACATACGTCCGACTACCGGCTATGGGCTTCCTATACCACTCAGAGAGTTTTCGGTGGTGGTCCACCACGCTCCCCTATTGCAGGGTGCCGGCCCATTCGTACACCTAGGAACACTTATAATTTTCTAATTCCAATATGGCCATTACGTTATAAATTAACGTTTAATATAATTAAATTCAACAAAATTATCCAATTATATACTCAGCCTATCGCCGTCCACTGCTGAACGTAGGTCTCCCCAAGAAAGCGCCAACCATCCCGTTCTTCAAAATTATCCAATTACTTCAACCCAATTCATAGTAAGTAATATTAAACGATTGTCAGTATTTTACTGTATATTAGGCATATTAAGTTACAGACAACATTTATCAAACAGTTGGCACCGGCGCGGCTTCAAGATGCTAATAAATTATATTAAATCAATAGTAGGTCAAGTGGAAAGTCTAGATGTCCTGTAATGGAGGCTGAGCCGCTCCCCAGGCGAGCTAATACCGAGGCGTGGACCCTCGGCTCGCACTCCACCACCCTCAATAATTCAATAAAAATTAAAATTGTATCCATTTTTGTTATAGGCACGTTCTCAGAGTGTCTTGTTAACTGGCTTACTTAGGCCATTACCGTGAAATTATTGAAAGAAATTATTCCCCCCGGGAGCGAAAATCCAGTGACGCCGAAATGAGCTTAATGCTGTTAGGATTACGGAGGATAATTCCTTGTGAATGTTTATTTTCGGATTTAACGAAAAATTATCCGAATTTTTTATGGTTTCATCCCTAATAATGTACTTCGTGTAGCTCCATTAGCAACTAATTAAGGTGGAAAGCGTATCTTTTGAGTTGGCGGCGTGTTCCTAAAATTTCATATTACACACAAATTTATTCATAATTCCAAGTTTACGAGGTTGTGCGCATGTTAAATGTAACCTAATTAAAGGGTGAGCTAATATCATATTTTGTGCGAATTCACAACTTTTATATTTCTATTTAGAGGCATTCCTTTTTCTATTGCACGCTTTGTAAACATTATTCATTCATTTCAAACATTTCTTTACTAATTGGCTCACTACAGTAGTACATGTAAATACCTTTCGAAATTAAAATGTATGAAGTCACCTCTCACTACCACTTCAAAGATATTCAAGTGGGTCAGTAACGATATACGGAGCCGAGACATGGACACTGACTATACGACTAATCCACCGATTTAAGGTCGCTCAGCCAGCTGGCTATGGAGAGGACTATATCAGGAGTTTCTCTGAAGGATAGGATCAGAAATGATTCTACCCTAAGGCGAACCAAAATTGTCCAATGATGATGAATGATTAGTGAGGTGAAGTGGCAGATAACCTAAACATTTGGTAAGGTGCCCCTGGCATGGAATGGGGTGACGATATCCACAAGGCAGCGGATAGCATTTCGATGAAGAAGACGGCCGAAGATCGAGCCCAGTGGCGTGCCACAGGTGAGGCCCATCTCCAGCAGTAGACGATGGATAATAAAGTAAAAATTCTTTTAAATTTATATTCTATAGATTTATCCTGTTACATTCTGATATATTGTTGTTGTTAGAAGACAAAACAAGAAACAACAAGTCTAAGTGAATCGGAACCGGAGATGAGGTGTTGAGACCGAATGGCCAGTGAAGTTCGTTAGCGAGGCCAACAAGATTGCACCGCGGGACAGATAGCGGCACAAACTTAGTTTGGGCTGTTGACGCGGACCAAAGAGGATGGCAATAAACAAGCTGGCCGACAGACGCCCCCGCCGCCCCCGCTGCCCCCGCATCACCCCGCCCCGAGCCAGCGCCCGCTCACACGCAACCGTAACACTTCCTGGGAAAATGCACTGACTGTGTGTTATCAAATATATGTAAAAGGGTCTGAACTTAAACAAACTGACACAAAGACCCGTTATGTTTTGCGTTTTGTTCTTAAACCATTGACGAATATTGTGTCGACTTGCGATTCAAATTCGTAATACAATTTTACCAGCCAACAGCTTGTTATTTAAGTGCAATTAACAGTAAAAGTTGAATACAAATGTTTAAAATGAAATAACATTGAAATAAATAAAAAAAATGCATTGAAAACATTGTTACTACAAACGGAATCAACAAAAAAGTACCAATTTATCATATTAAAAAATATATCAAATGTGTGCCCTGTAACGTTCAGAAACTTATATATATGTACAGCCGTAAAATCAATGCTTGTGTCATAAAAGCGTTTAAATTAAGAGTCTTGGTGCTGTTCGGTGTGAGGTGCAGCGCGAGTAACAAGCGATAGTAAAAGGGTCCAGTGTGCGCGGGCGTCGCTCCGTTGCAAGAGACAATATAAATGCTAATTTGTCGTCGCGTCCGCGTTGCGTTGTCGCCGCGCGCCACGCGACACAGCCGGGAACCGACTAACGAGCTTTTTTAATGACTTTGTTTGCCCGATTAACAAGCGTTGCTAACAATTTTTGCGTACAATTTTCCATCATTTTTCAGTTTACAACATAACAACTGATTAAAATATAAGCGTGTACCGTAATTAAATTAGTAATCGAATTATTTTCCTTTTAGAGGTATAAAGATGAGTTGATGTTGCGTGGTTTTTTCTTGATCGAACCATATATTCATTTTCATTTCGGAACTAAAACGGTTACCTGTTTGTCAGCGTCATAGTTTGCATACTCTGTTCAGGTTTTACAATTCTAGTTTTCCACAATTTTCCTTCTTTTACCTCCAAACGTTCAATTCTGTGGGGGCACCCACAGCAAAGAAAAAAAATATTCAAACAGATGTCAATAAACATACCCGTCTCCTCCATCTCAGTTACTCAGCATTGGGGCCCTAATAAAAAACAGCTTAAACATAGAAAACAACTCTGTAAATATATATTAAAAATAATCATTTCGGCATCAAATAGACATAATTGAGCGCGGTATTATAATAGAGTTGTGATAAAAGAGCATCGTTAGCGAGGTGGCGGGCACGGTGTGATTTACAGACAAACGAGGGCCACTGCAGGCCGGCGCGGCGGTCGCGGCGGTCGCGGCCGGCGACTTCGCGGATAGTTTGCATAATTTATACAAATATAGCAACAGTTAGGGCGCGTTATGGCGGTCCGGGACGCGTAATGAGTGTAATGTTCTACTTCCTAGGACCCGGGTGGGGGTACACCGGGCTCCTAGTATATACCAAATACACTAACAACTTCTAAATAATATTGAATGAAATTACCTATTCTCAGAAATACCGTATTTTTCTTAAATCTTTGATATATGAAAGAAAGCTAGGAATCACGGTTTTAACAGTAGCAATAAAATAATAAAATAATAAAATAATAATAAATACATAAGTAAACCTTTGCTAAGGTAAGCACGACCGAAGCGTGACAGCAACATCTACAATAAGTGCTACGTAAGCGCTACTACTACGACGTAATGTAGCGCTACGTCGTAGCATGGAGCTACGGCAATTGTAATGTAGTAAGTTTTGAATACAATGTTTTTCACTTGGGCAGTTTTTTTTCATCATATTATAATTGAAGTTATATTATAATGAAAAAAATAAATAATTATACGTGGATTAACAAAACAAAAATACTTTCCGTTTAATACTACGTGTAAGTATGTCCTTCTGGGATCGGTCCTATGCCCCGGGTGCTATTTTTCGTCGTCCCCACGTCGTAACACGCATTTTCATTAGCGGGGCGCGGTGATTGTGCGGCCGCTTTACTATCCACTCCCTTCAGACACTCGACTACCGCTTGTGCCGTTACATTTTGCTTAATAATTCATTTCATGACCATATTTTGAGTGCTGCAGTTTCATTCCCGACAGACCTAGCATAATAATAATAATAAATAGAGTTGATTGCGTAGAATCATACAGCCATTATTTAATTGCATATTTTCTTAACTTAACTTTCTTTCTTAACCGCGTCAATAAGTAAATTTAAAAGAAAGTCTTCTTTAACGAAGCAAATACGTTCCGCATCTCCTAGCGCACCTAAACAACTCAGCGAATAAACGCCTCAATTTTGGATACAGATACCTAGATGATTTAAACCATTATCTATACAGCTAATAATAGACATAGTAACCATTTAAGGTTACTCGAAAGATCGCGCATCTAATCCAATTCTTATTAATTTCATGACCATGAGTATTAATCAATTTACAAACTAAGTGATTTCTATGAATTGAACCCAAGTGCGTAAATTATCTACCCTGAAATATTAGTATTACTGTAAAACACTAAAGTACAACACTGTACATTTAATTCGTAATAGAAATCTTCAAGTTCCTATACGTAGGAATCGCTTCAGTGCGTTGAAGTACAAATTGCCGGCGAGTGCGCCGAGTGAAGTGCTCAGCCCTGGACGCGGGATGTGACGGGAGCGCGCCCGAACGATTCCACCACTTTTCCGCTAACAAACCGACCCGCTGACTGTTCCCTATACTGGGGACAAATCACTGACAAGTGGGACTTACATAGTACATTCTATGTAGTAGGGTAAGTCAAGGAATAATTGTTTGTTGTCAATTTATTGATTGTTTTTAAGTTTGGTGTATTGGAGAGTAATCAATATGTAAGAATACGTCACTACGGAAGATTCACAAATTTTCATCAATATGCACTTACTTTGAACCTACATTCTAAAATTCTTAGGATTTTCTTAGGTGTCTAGTCCGCCAAGGTGCACGAGGCCAGCGTCGTAAACCAAGACCTAAACCCTCCTTGTTTGTAATGGAGGCCTATGCCTAGCAGTGGGAGATATATGAGCTGATGATGATTGATATACACTAGACAAGGATGCTATTCTAAAGTTTATACACACTTTCAATGTTAAAAGAAGTCCATACTAAGACTGACGTTCGTGCGCAATTGAAGTTGGTCATCTATTAAGTAATCAAGATGAAAGCCAACATTTTATTGTGTGATACAAACCAACTTGGAACCTACATATATCTTTTTTATACGAGAATTGTGGTATTGCGGCATTCGCACGATGAATCACAATCATCAAATCAATCATGACAATTAATCAATATTCTCTCTTCCGATTGTTGACATTTGTCAAATATTCACAAATGCTTTCCCGCATCGCATACGTTCTGAATAGTTTTCAAATTTACATACAAAATTATCCCTGCCACTTTTTATTGTATTCCTTTATCTATTGTAATTTGTTTTTTTCCTTGTACATATCAACCGTAAACTGATCATGGTCTTTGCACACTTTTGAGTTTCATATCACAATGTCACAAATATGCAAGCCTCATTACCAACAAGACAGTGCCAGTAGTAGTGTCTAATTTATAATTGTTTTATTTTTTGTGGGGTCATGACATTCTTACTTGTTTATGTAAAATTGCTTTTGCTAAATAAACATTTAAAGCTTGAAGATTGTTCGTAATTTTGTTAGGCATTCCTGGCTTATGGGCTTCTATGGAAGTACCACAACCGCATCAAGCTTACCACACCATCCTCCCATATATTCTAATACAGTGGTTCCCAAATATATTTTGTCTACTGCCCACTTTGAGAATACTTTAGCGCCCCCATTTTTCACCTATTTAAAAACCACTATAACTTCAAATTAAATTAATTATTGTGACCTATATATGTACATTAACGGAGAATTCTAAACGAAACTTTTACTATCTACTTTCATTACGAAACGGAGCGACCGATTGACATGATTTTCATTTTTTCTGTATTCAATAAAATAGGACAGATATATGAACTACGTGGAGAGAAATATAGAACCGAGTTTGAGCAATCTTTAAATTCAAATTAGTTGATGCTCACAAGTTGTTGTTGAGAGTCGAGAGCTCTAAGAGGCCTCCGAGCTAAATGAAATTACAAATCACCCCCAGGCCTCTACACAACGCCCCCATTTTCTTTCTGGGTCTCTTACCGCCCCCCTTGTGACCTGCAGCGCCCACAAGGGGGCGTTATCGCCCACTTTGGGAAAGACTGTTCTAATATATCAATAACTTCAGAAAAGTGAAATAAAAAGTTAAAACGTGAAGTTGGCCTACTGCGGTGTGACCCACTAAGCGGTGGCAGTTAACCCGCTGCGCCCGGCATCGTCGCGCGTCGTCCCGCTAAAAGCATTGTCTTGTCGGCCGCGGACCGCACGCCGCACTGCCGCGCTGCCTACGTATAGACAAAAATTATGCTATTTATTGTTACAAGCATGAATGAAAACCACAATTGTTTGGAAACTATATGGAAATTTCGGCTTAGTACTACCCGGTAGACTGTATTCTTGTCTGATTTGAAACAAACACAAATGTAATCAAGGGCTTGTTCAGAACCAGATGATAACCAATTTTATTTTATTTTATATCAATATAGAAATTATGGTAAAACCCGTCATAGTAATGCTTTCAATGCACGTACGAAATTTATAAAAATGAATGCACTTACAAACTCCAAAAAAAGTAGAGCATATTTTTATAAAAGTAAGCTTAAATATGTCAGACGTTAACACATTTCGCCCGGCATTCAAAAATAGCCGACAGCAGATGATTCCATTAAAAATTTGCGTGGAGTAACGATCGTAAAAGCCGAAGGTAATTAAGAGTGTAGATTATGCCAGCTTGCATAAAAATTAATGCACTCATCCCGACGGTGAAGTATTACCTCCGGCGGGTATCTGTACACAGAACAGGTAGCAATTACACGCTCTCTGTGAGGGCCAGAGGGAAAAACTCCGCCGGGTGTCGAAACAAACAACTTATTTTGGGGCAACACAAAGAATTCATGAATTTATAATGGCTGGGGAAATTAGCTTTTTCCTCTCACTTGCCGGCCCGCTGGCGGCTGCCGCTAGCGCTTGAACGCAACGTCGCCTGGACGGGTTTTTATAAAATTTGCTTTTAAAGGTGAAAGAAGTTTTTGGTGGGCGTTACATTCACAGTATCAGAACCACCATCATTAACTTTTACTCCGTACTCTCTTAGTGTTGGGATATTCATATCTATTGAAATAGCATCCGCAGTTTATGACTTACAAAACTATTATATACTGCTAATAATTTTTAAAGTTCTCGCTATGTTGAGCATACATAAAATAGAATATTTGGTTCTAACATTTTCAGAATTATAAATTCCCCTATACAGACAGATACTTCACTCTGTAGTATAGTGAAAGTTGTAGGTGTCAATCAAATATTTTGCTATAGTAGAGCTATGTCCACCCGCTCTACATTATTTTTTATATTTTTCCAGCGTTCCTTAGTAACAAGTAAAAGTAACCCTTTAGGAATATAATACTAAAAAAGTGAGAGGAATTATTTGTTATTATTTGCTCCGTGGTACAGCCGTGTAATATAAAAAAAAAAAAACAGTCTAAATATCAGTCAAATTAATGGACAAATTATCACAAAGACATGTAGTACCTATATAGGTGTTCCTTTGATTCCAGGATCTTAATTTGCACATCAATTCAAAATTTCTAAGATTCGAAACTAAACTAGTAAATTCTCTCGTCTGCACCTGTCACATACAGGAGTCATCATTGCATTTTTGTAAAAAATACATGAAACATTGATTATAGTACAGAACCTCTCGTAAGCCAACACGCACTCCTCAAGGCAGCCCCCCCCCCCCCCCCTACCGCCTCCCCTCCTCTGAGAAAAAGGAATTTTTAATGTTTTTAAATTTTTCATACGCCTACAAGGAAGTTGTTTTTTTCGCGAGTCGATTGTTTACTCACGATAGGGTCAATACGAAACGAGCTTAAAATATTCAGACCCGATGACAATCTGATATTGTGTGAATAAATGAACGGCCGTCACCGTGCCACTGTTTATTGAGGTAGTATCGATTCTTTTCATATTATTTATTCTTTTATACCCTGCCTTTTTTCTCTCTAATTTTTGGTAATTACACAAGATGTACATACATCATTGGTGGTACTTCTATAGAAGCCCCTAAATATGAATTGTATAATGAATATTTTATAATTGTTTATTGTGGGGTCAGAATATTTTCATTATATCTCCAATTGTGTTTGTAAAATGATAATTAAACGTGTACCTAATAAAAGAAAGAAAAAATGTATAATTCGTACTCGTACTGTTAGGAGAGTTTCTCCGTAGTTATTTAAAAAGACGATCAAAAAGTAATTGTAAAAGTCTTATCACAAAAAGATTATTATGACTTTGCCTTCGAAAACTTATAACAAGAACAAGATAATATATGGTTTTAAGGCGGTATTGTTAATAGTAATTTTATGAATGAAATAAATGAGCGACATGATTTTTGTGAATTCAAGATTTATCAATTATACATTTATAAAGGAGTTTTTTGCGGTTCACCAATTACTCAACCGCTTACCCTCGAGATCGACGCACTACTAAGCTCACGAAGCCACAGTAAGTCTTGAGGTGTGAGTTAGTAAGAATAACACCGACACCGGTACATTTAATTTCCGTCGAGATCACAATATAGACACCTTATTTTCACCGAGAAATTATAAAGCAAAGCAAAGACAGGGCATTTATTAAAAGCCCGCTTAGCCGTGTTGTAACAATGAGGCCACTCAATGCGCGATTTGCTTTGTACGCTTCAGGTGTTTAGTTCCCTTAACTAGATAAATATTTAAGAAGTTTAAAATTTCTTTATGTTAAGTTGCTATTAAACAACAAAGAAATGCATCTTGAAAATAACCTGAATGCCTAAAGGTTCTCAATATAATTTTCTATTAGGAAGTGCTCTGATTTGCACTAATCCAGCATACTGCGTAACCATGCGTAACCAACAAAAGCTTAAACTCTCTTCTCTCTTCTTTTCGTTTAGTTAACTTTACGCTTTTATTCCACGAAAGGCTAGGCAGAGGTGCATTTCTGTAGCAACATTTTTGCAATTGTGTATCACAATAGGCACGCCTTTTGCCGTTTGCGGACCGAAAAAATCCAATACTGTTCGCAACCAGGGACTCCTAGATCGCATGCCACATACCACCACGATCACCACGAGCCAGGTTTTTTTTTTAAATTCAAATTACCAAAAACATAAACTTTTCTGAATACAATCATGTATAGTAAATGAGTGTCAGTACGTGGTCCGCTGTTCTCTTGGTCGCGCCGGGCCGCGCTCGCTCAGCGGTGATAGATCACCCGCCGCCGGCAGCCGGTGTGGAATCTGCATCTACTTATAGCCAAGCCCTGGATTTGCACTACACTTTATTTACTCACCGTTTTATAAATCGCCGTCACGCCACTACAATTGCTTCTCTTGAAACTGCTGCGGAAATTACACTAAGTGACGCTAATTACTAGTTAGTTGGAAATTTAGTGTGTCTAATAGTAAACACAGCAGGAAACATAAAAATTCTTAGGAATTTCATAGGTGAGAGGAGTCCACAAACCCACACTAGGCCAACGTGGTGAATCAACCGCCTTAGTAACAGAGGAAGCCCTTGCCCAGCAGTAGGACCCTGATGGTCTGATTATGAATGGAAAGAAATACCACAGATTAATAAAATACCATGAGTTGCTACTAGTACTGAATTGATTGTGACTTGAATAAGGAAAAAAAGTTTCTATTCATGAGTCTAAAAATAAGAGCTATTATGAAACTAAGGAATAGAAATAACTTTCCAAATAGGTGTGAAAATCAAAAATATTTTCCTAATATAACAATATCGCGTTACACAGCTCCACCCACACACGCAGCCCATATCTGCCGTAGGTAGCGATAGTAATTGACACCACTCACCACGGGCGAAAATAAACCCTCTTTAAAATAAACGGTTACTCCGACCATGAATCAATTCCCGTACTAGAATGTTTCGAGGAACCTACTTTTATGAATTGATAGCTTATATAGATTCATATTGAGCTCCCAAATGTAAATTTAAAACGATGCGAGTGGACAAAATTAAAACCGGGCGTTATTAATGAGAGCCTCAGAGCGCCGCCACCATCGCTCGTTACCGTAGTTTCCCACAACTCTGTCCAAATTGTATGTGATCAATCATTAATAGACTCTCGCCACTTTAACATCGGAATCGATAATTACATTCAACACCATGCGTTTTGTCCCACTCCGCTCGGGCTTATTAGAGCGGGACGGAAGAGAGATGAGTGTAACCGAACGTAATACTGTGGAATGGTCGAGCAGTGAATTAAACGGCGCATTTGCGAGATAAATGTGCGACTGCATACCCGCAGTGGCGGCCTCCGCGCGGCCGCACTCGCGCAGTAACGCAGCTCCGAGAACTGAGCAACTTTATAAAACTTGACACTCCAAATAACTTATCTTTTAAAATTTACTACCATCAGTCTTCTCACTACCATATAATATAGATTACTTCAACTCGAAATAAAGATCTAGCTTTAAGAAAATTATTCGAAAATTCAATCACACACAACACAGCATAAAGAGTCCTTGTTACTTATTGCTGTCTTCCTTACTTACGCAATCAACTATAAATTTACAATACTACCATAAGACTTCCCTATTTTGACCTTGTATGAATCAACACTAATCCACAATCCAAAATCCCTATCCAACATTATATAAGTTGCGCTACTATGAGTCTGCTACTGTGTCGCGCACTGCGGCTGCACACAGCGAGAGAGGTGAGAGATGGCGTTGATTCGTCTCATTAATCATTACACGGCGGACGTGGCGCGCCGTTCCGCTCTCATGCCCGCTCCAAGCTTTGCGTCAAAACACACGGCTTAAACCCTGCTCCCTCGCCGATCAACAACTGTAAATTTAGATCATCCCGCCTAGGAATATTATGGTAGGAAATAACACAATTTTAGCCAAATTCCAGCTCAGCCGAAATCTTTGGACCTCGAAAAATATGCGCATGTATCGCTAAGGGTAGGTAGAGAGACATTCCCGTTGCTGAATAATGCTGGCTGTGTTTTAAAGTCTCGTGTATTACAGGGAAAGGAGGCGTATCTATTACCTTTATTCCAGATTTCCACTTGCATATTTATAGACACCGTGCTGCTATTACAAATTTGTTAAGTAATATCTCATAATAGTTTATCAAATTATGAATCAATTTATTTATGCCATTTACCTTTTGACATTACCTACATGAAAGTCCCAAGAACAAATACCAGAAAATTAATTTGATTATAATTTTGAAATTTTATTTAATTAGGTTATGAAAATTCGATCTTTTAATAAACTTTTTCTTTTTTATACGCCCGGTAAAAAATAAAATCAAATAAAAAAGTCGTAACTCTTAAACAAAACAGCGTTGTATAAAGGAAGCTCGTCATTAAAATTCTTTTAGCAGTAATGTGAATGTTGAGTTTAATTCAACTGCACCGGGTAATTTGGTGCACTTATGGGCAATAAAAATTCTTATAAAACGGTTGCATCTCAAATTTATAGCGCATTTTGAATTTAAGATGGGATGCTTTTGACTATAAACGGCTCGTCTTGCTAAATATATGTATAAGGCTGAGATATCGAAATATACAAGAATCTCACAGGTTCGATTTCCGCGTCAGTATTGTTAGTCAGAAAACTATTTACTTATTGAAGTTACTCTTGGGCCAGTCTTGAAGCAGTGATGGCCTCGAGGTATAGGCGCGCGGTCGAGAATCTCGGCGGTCGCGGGTTCGAACCCCAGGCACACACCTCTGACTTTTCGAAGTTATGTGTGTATTCACATTGAATAATCACTTGCTTTAACGGTGAAGGAAAACATCGTGATAAAACCTGCACATCTAAGAGTTCTTAGGAATTTCTTAGGTGTGTAGTCCGCCAACCCGCACTAGGCCAGCGAGGTGGACTATGGCCTAAAACCCTCTCAATGGTAGAGGAGACCCGTGCTCAGCAGTGGGCGTATATGGGTTGATGAAGAGACAGTCTTGTACCCTTTAAAGTACATACAGGGTGTATACAGACCTTCATCGAAAACTAAGATAGACAATAACCACGATGATCACAATCATCGTGCGTGACATTAAAAAATCCTCAGCAGAATATAAAAAAAACATTTTCCTAACAACCACGACTGCTAAATGTATGCGGCTTTTCTTAATATCACGGTGTTTGTAATGACCGTGGCTATTGCCTGAATTATTTTTCGATCACGGTCTGCATACAGGAGTGGACACTGTACAGACAATATAGACTGCATATCCTATTTTTCTTAAGATACCCGGTTGCAAACTCGCGTCATAGATCGCATTATGTCCCGGGGGCGGGGGCGGCTTGCACCGGGGGCGGGGGAGGGGGTTAAGGGGGAGGGAGGGGATGTAAATTATCATCCCGTGCGAGCTGTGTTGTTGTCGACCGGCGATTCTGGCGTTTAGTGGGGCTTAGCAGGTAGATATATGGACCTCTTGTTTAGAATTGTTGCTCAGTGAACTCGGGTTGGTCTGCACCTGAGTTATTGTAAAAAAATATTGTTGGTGGAAGGACTAACAGACAAATATGATTGTTGATAGACAATGTTTAATTATTTCACACTGTTCCGAAATTTATATTCACCTGAACAGTATGATAAGCCTAGTCAGAACCGGGTATTGATAGGGTGACGTATAGCCACATATCAAACATCACCGCAACGAAAATTTATCAAATTCAGGTGCATCAAATTGGCAGTCTTATCACTTAGAGCGATCTCTTCCAGACAACATTGCAGGGAGAATAATAAACCAGATTGTATGGACTGGTATGTGCTTGTAATAGATAAAAAGCTGAACTTGTGGTTTTAATAGATTACAAATTGTTTAATCATATTTACTAAATAAAAGTAACATGGTTTTATCTTAACCAAAAAATATATGTATATCCTATGCAGATTGCAAATACTACCCATAAGACTAGCTCCTTAGTTCTTAGTCTCACGAAATGCAAGCTTAGCTAATATCTGCTTGTGGCTCGTCTGTATGTGTACCTCAGTAGCTGTGTTCTCCTCCGCGTTGGTTGGAGTAGCGCAGTTAATAAGCCGGAATGGTTGCGTCGCGTACTCGCGCCCTGCCACCGACAAATGTCATCATTTAGGGACGCGTCACGCGACGGACATACGGACACAAAGTACAGTCGTGCAAATGCACGTAACGTGACGTTTCTTATAAATATTTATGTGACATTTTATTTTGGGGATGTATAGGTGTCTTAAAAGTAACATCTATTTATTCAAATTTAGATCGGTGAATATCGTAAGAACTGAAGCTCTAAAACTATAGATGGGCGGTGGGAAAAAACCGAATCGGAAATTCCCTGGGAAATTTCCATTTGGGAAAAAAATCTGGTATTTATGCGGGAAAAAAACCAATCGACGGGTTTTTTCATCACTTAACGTGATTATCGCGATTTTTAAAAAAAATAACGTTTTTTTTGCTTTATAGAACAAATGCAGCGAAAAATAGGTACTTTGCAATGCGCACATACTTTGCACCAGCGTATATAAGGTACTAGCTGTTGCGTGCTGTTCGAAACGTCCAAATGTGTAGCCTGATCCAGGAACTAAAAGAAAAAGACGTCTTCTTGTTTTATAATAAGATTTTTTCTGTGCATTGTGATGTAATGTTGCTGAATTGCAGAAGGAACTACTATTTAAATTTTAAAAATTTTTGAAAAAATAAAGAACGAGAGAGTAGTAGTAATCATTTATTACACATACAATAATAATTTATTACACTTACGATAATCATTATTCTTCTTCTTCTTCATCAACCCATATATTCGCCCACTGCTGAGCACGGGTCTCCTCTACCATTGAGAGGGTTTAGGCCATAGTCCACCACGCTGGCCTAGTGCGGGTTGGCGGACTACACACCTAAGAAATTCCTAAGAACTCTTAGGTGTGCAGGTTTCATCACGATGTTTTCCTTCACCGTTAAAGCAAGTGATAATTCAATGTGAATACACACATAACTTCGAAAAGTCAGAGGTGTGTGCCTGGGGTTCGAACCCGCGACCGCAGATTCTCGACCGCGCGCCCAAACCTCGAGGCCATCACTGCTATCATCATCAATCATTATTACACGTACGATAATCATTTAGGTATAACACTTACGATAATCATTTCTTCCGTTGGGCTATGTCGGTTACTTTAGTTCTCCTACGGATCTCCTCATTTCTGATCGATCACGTAGGGAAACCCCGAGCATAGCCCTCTCCATAGCACGTTGAGTGACTCTGAGCCGTCCCATGACGCCTTTAGTGAGAGGCCACGTCTCAGTGCCGTATGTCATCACTGGTAACACATAACTATTGAAGACTTTCGTCTTCAGGCACTGAGGTATTTCGGACGAGAAGTCGTCTCCTAGCTTTCCGAACGCTGCCCAACCGAGTTGGATTTGACGATTGACCTATCTCTCGAAGTTGAACCTGCCTAACCGGACCACTTATTCCAAATAGACATATTCGTCTACAACTTCGAGAGTCGAGCCCCCAACTGCGATTGGGGTGGGCACAACATGGACATTCGACATGATATACGTCTTGTCCATGTTCATTTTAAGACCCACCTGTTGGGAGACTCGATTGAGGTCTTCGAGCATAGTGCTAAGGTCCTCCAGCGATTCTGCCATGACAACAATATCGTCGGCAAACCGAAGGTGTGTGATATACACGCCGTTGATGTTGATGCCGAATCCTTTCCACTCCAAGAGCTTGAAGGCGTTTTCCAGCGCGGCAGTGAACAGTTTCGGAGATATAACATCTCCCTGTCTCACGCCTCTCTGTAGTGGAATAGCCTTCGTGCTCTGATCTTGTACTCGGACCGACATGGTGGCGTTGCTGTATATACTTTTCAACACCTCGATGTACCGACGGTCAATGTGACACCGCTGGAGAGACTCTAGCACCGCCCACGTCTCGATCGAATCAAAGGCTTTCTCATAGTTCACAAACGCTAAACAAAGTGGCAAGTTGTATTCCTCGGTTTTCTGTATAACTTGCCGAAGCGTATGGATGTGGTCTATGGTGCTAAAGCCTTTTCGGAAGCCAGCTTGTTCGGGAGGCTGTAAGTCATCAAACCTGCGTTCGAGACGGTTTGTGATGACCCTTGAAAACAACTTATAGACATATCTTATAACTTAGAAAATATCTCATATAGGGAATGAGGAGATCCGTAGGAGAACTAAAGTAACCGATATAGCCCAACGGATTAGCTCGTTGAAGTGGCAATAGGTCGGCCACATAGCGCGGAGAACTGATGACCGATGGGGCTAGAAAGTTCTCCAGTGGAGGCCACGTACTGAAATACGCAGCCTGAGACGCCCTCCAACCAGATGGTCAGACGACCTCGTAAAGGTCGCAGGACGTCGCTGGCTGCAAGCGGCCTTCGACCGATCCGGGTGGAGGTCATTGGGGGAGGCTTATGTCCAGCAGTGGACTGAGATTGGCTGATGATGATGATGATGATAAATCATTTCTTGACAAAAGTTACTAAAATGTTTTTTTACAATTGAATTTTTTTTGTCACTGTCGCAGTAGTCATGATGATTAATCCGGTGCAAATGACGTGAAAAAGTTAATAGGACGATGACCCCTGGTCATATTGACCCGAATTTGAATGTTTTTTTTTTTTAATAAATATAATGAGTTACCCCAATTTTAAATAGTGTTTATTATAATTATTCTTTGCTTAGATGGTAAAATAAAAATATTAAGAATTACATTTAGAAATATACTTTTATAATTATTTTTAATAACACATGAAAAAATCAACGATAAAAACGTAACATATTTATATTTTGAGTTTTGATCTTATAATAGGAATCACTAATCTTATATACTAACAAAGAGATCAAATCAACTTTATACTATAAAAATAAAAACCAATCAGTCTTCTACGTCATCATTGATGCCCATGGAGCTGCTGCAATTGTTGCAGTATGGAATCAATCATCGTCACTTATAGGGCTACCCAATGGACTTAACAATTGCCTGGGTGTTGATAACGTCTCGTAATAAGAAGAAGGTATCGAAGTCCGTAAGAGTCGCAATAGTCGTCAACCCAAAGTAAACCACGTATTTAATCTCACTAGGCAATCAAAGTCCACAAAACAAAATCCATGTCGTCAATTAAACCTACAAATTAACACGAGTTCGCAGTACGAAGTCAAAACAACATCTGAGATAAATAGATCACCAACGCGTACGCCGCTGCAACTACTTGCTTCACCGCCCCCCACCCTCGTACGTAGTTTCGGGTTACTTGTCACTAAGAGCGGATGAACACACACAGACAAACAACAAGACAAGTTTTTAGCATATATAACGTATAGCTGTTGCCCACGACTTCGTCCGCGTAGACTACAGGGTTGAGTTCAGATATAAAATAAGTTATAATCTTTTTTACTTTTCAGAGTCATGTTTATGCACATACCAGAAATCATTCAAATCGGTTTGGTAGATCCAGAAATACCCATTCTCACGGGAATACATTTTCTGGGATAGAAAGTATTCTATGTTACTTCCTTGGTTCCTATTTATCTCCAAACCATAAATCCTTTTGTCCCAGTAGACGCAGAAATACCCATTCTCACGAGAATACTTCATTTTCCGGGATAAAAACTATCCCATGTTAATTTTGTGAGCTCTACCTCTCTTTATACCAAATTTGATTCAAATCGCTTGGGTAGATCCAGAAATAACCATTCCCACGGGAATACTACATTTTCCGGGATAAAAAGTATCATTTGTTTCATTCTGATGTATAAACTATATTATTGTAAAGTTTCAATTAAATTCATTTAGTAGTTTTTACGTCAAAGCGTAACAGATAGACAGATAGACAGAGTTATAACATACCTCACGCCTATATTCCCCGAAGGGGTAGGCAGAGATGCATTTCTGCACCCACATTTCGCCAAGTATGTATCAGTCCCACGTAATAGGGGGCGAGCCTATTTCCAGATAGACAGAGTTACTTTCGCATTTATAATATTAATATGGATTTATTGAATTATGAATATAAACAAAGTTAGATTAGCTCTAACTAGTAGTAATAGGATGTACTATTTCATATATACATATCTCTACACATTACTTAAATGTTACATATGCTAAATATGAAAAAACCCGAATATTTTTCCATTCCCGCATATTTTTCGGGTATTTTCCCATTTTTTTCCCACGTCGGGGGTTTTTCCGGGCAAATGCCCATCTATATCTAAAACGGAGTTGTATTTCGTTTAAAGAATGACCTGACTCCAACACATAGATAGTGTTTGGTTTCTTCTTCTTTCTTTAATGCAACAGACAAGATTGACATCAGACGACATTCAAATCTCTCAAGCTTGACAAGACAGTACCTATACATAATATGTATTAATTTCAAGTTATCATTTAAGCCATTATGACCGATTTATAAAATGTAAAAGAACATATTTTACATTTTGAATGAGGGTCAACATTCTGGAGCTGTAGAAGGATGATCTAAAGTGGTATAATACAGAAAACGCTCAGTTTATAAACAAATTATGAAGCAGTGTACACACATCGTCGAACAAAATATGCGCGGCAATCAAGCGCGCGAGACGCCTCCGACGCACCGCCTGCTTCCATTACTAATGACACATGGCGCTCACAACTCTATTACTGAACGCGCTTTTTCTTAACTCCTTTCTGACTGAACTGACTGATGTGTTTATTTTTGTCAGGATGGGGAGGGTGTATGGAACTTAGTGGGTTGTCGCTTTAGAAGAAAAGCTGGTGGTGTGCGGCAACGATGGGTGAGGACGAGTTCATAATGCCAGGTCGTACATCGCTTACGTTGTGTCTGCTACTACTACATAATGTAATCCTATTATCCGTTGAAAATATGTTTGGAGAAAGCGTAAGGTTATCATAGAGGTGAATGTATATAAAGTATACTTAATTTGAATTTATTTTCTCTTGCCTTTTCAAAGATGGGTGTGTTATCTCAGTAAATAGTAAACCTATGTACATATATATACCTGCTGCGTATTATCTCTGCATCACCCAAGGTTTGACTGGAAGATAATGCCAGAGGCATTAAGTCCACCTTTACAAATAATTGTAATAAGTGTAAATAAATAAATAAATAAATTCTAGTGTCATTCATTGAAAACCATCTATACCTTGTTTAAGCTTGTTGTGAGTCCATCACGGATTCAATCCTTTAGGCAAAAATAATGCACAGCACAATTTTAATCGTTACCCTCCACAGATCATCGAAGGATCAAAGGCCACAACTCTATGACACCAGTTGACTCAATTATAATACATCAGTCAGTTCCTTCTTTAGTTTTCCTTCCATCGACTTGGCTTAGATCGTCATCATGAGGAAGACCTGCCGTTCCATCCGCATTAGTAATGACGCTCGGCTCCGCACTCTATTACTGGCGCCGCACATTCATCCCTCGCCGGTCGACAGCGCCGCTCCAGGTTTATCCCGGTACAAATGGGCCGGGGTACATGCATGCAGTCAAACACGCCGGCTCTAAGCCATTGCGGATACACTGCCGATGGAATTTATAAACAGGGGTGAAAACGCGGGAATAGAAACTAGACATGTCGATTTCTAAATCTTATGCGAGGTTAAACGTTTTAAGTAGGAGGTGGTTGCCACAAACTTTAGGCGCAGTCGCCGGTTGAAACCCCAGGCACATACTTTTGACTTTTCAAAGTTAGGTATTCACAATGAATCATCACTTACTTTAACGGTAAAGGAAAACATCGTGATGAAACCTGCACACCTAAATAGTTCTTAGGAATTTTTTAGGTGAACAGTCCGCTAATCTGCACTAGGCCAGCATGTGAAACTTATACCTAAACCTTCTCAGTTATAGTGGAGACCCGCACCCAGGGGAGGGACGTTTAGGAGCTAATGAATATGAATAATCTTTGAGTATATTAATCGCAAAAAAAGTAAAGCATTTTTTCACTCCCAAAGCGAACTTGTAATCCCTGGAGTGCAAAAGTCAGAATTCTAGTTTTGAATGGTAATTTAAAAGTAATTCGTGACCCACCCATTTACATTGCAACGGCTGGGATCAGTCTGAGAACATTCAGATTCGATTAAGCTTATGTTATAATATGTTCGGATATGTAATTGCTAATTGTACATGTTTCTCACCAGACGATATTCTATTCCGACGATCACTAATTATGGTCAGTTTCATAGCCAGCCTAAATATAAACAAAGAATAAAATATTATTTCCCATATCGGAAGTAATATGTGCAAAAGTTTTCACGTCCCTTCTTACAGTCAAACTATCGTATCACGTATCACGTATTTGAATATGTATCGATTCATGCATAACTCCAGTGTTATCCGCCCATAAAGATGTGCCTGTTAAGGGACTGCCGTACAGTACAGAGCTCTAACACACGATGTTTTAGCATTCAGCGGCGGCAGCGCGACTGTAACTTAACATCTCTGTGTCGAATGCGTAATGCACTCGTGTTCACCTCCCTAGAAACTCTACAGCTATTTTAAACCCTACTTCTTTGTGATAAGGTCATTAATTGTGCCATAGGTGCTGAATGGTGAAAGGTCTTACTCTTTGAAACTGTGCACCTGAACACGTTGTCACACATTTAGTTGTTTTATATTTTTAAAAGTATAGTAAATGATCGCGCCGGACCTAAGCAAATGGTTCTATTGAAAATGATGGTTAGTTCCAACTCCGTTTTACACTCTTGCCAGTTCTAGTATTCCAAAAGGAATATAGAGATTTCTTTCAAACCTCACCCCTTAAGCATTAGTCTTAATTGCCTTAGGTTTGGTTAAAAAACAAAATTAATGCCTCTCAATCGTCAATTACTTTCATATTTTTATTATAGATTCTATAATACAAGAAGATTGACATATTTATATTTAACACTCACAATACGTCAAGCGACTACGGAACAAAATCATTAATTAAAGTTGCGGAAAGCCTAATCACATGTGAAGTGGGGATGTTTTAAGAAACGCATTCCCTTTAGAAGATATTACTTAAAAAGCAAAGAACAAAAGAATACCTGAGTATTTCAACTTCGGGTTATTTGTTTGCGTCCCCGCCGGACGTACATTATAATCTCCCGAAGATATATTACGTGGAACAGAGGAGCGTTGGAATAAAAAATACTCGAGCAGCTGCGAATAAAGTCATGTAAGCGGTGGGTTAGTGGTGGGACGGCGACACGTCAGCGCGCGACCGCGGCTGATCCCGAGACCGTGCCGCGACAGGCACCGCGCTCGGGAATCTGCGGGGGATGACCCCCTGGCTAATCTATTGTTGTGTTATGGTCGTCATCATTATTGGCAGGTCACTGCTGGACAGAGGTTTCTCCAGATCCACGCCATACGATACTGCGTGCTCACTTTAATCCCAGACTAGCTTGGGAGATGAAGATCGTGCATCAACGGTACCATCCAGCTTCAGCACATCGTACTCTCGTTTACATCCATTTACTGGACAAATTTGCCACGCTGAAGTTTGGTTGAGGTGATGTTTATATAATCGAAAAAGAACTTAAATATATATTTTTACTTACAAATCTTCTTTATCTGTGGTACAGCAACCTTCGCTTATACCTATAAGTCAGCTAGTCACGAAGTAAATAAGTAAGTCTCGTTTGGAAGCGAAATGTGCGTCCTAAAATGCACTCCTGACCAGCTGAACACTGGAAACAAAATTTTGCTTTCTAGAAACACTTTCTTTGCACCATTATTTATATTGATAAATACATATGTTAATGTTGCCTAACACCAGGTTTTCTTCTACAAAACAACGAGTCCTGATCGGATATTAAAGAAAATTGATTCATTCTGGTTTCGAACTTTTCTAACCTCACAAGTTTGAACACCATTCGTTCGGATATTGTAACGCCTTTTATTCCATTCAGTAAATTAATCAACAAAAAGATTCGCCACAAACAAACCAAAATACGCAGTTTCAAACCGCCAAAAATATTTGTATCGAATGTTGATTAACTTGCGTAGCTTTTGCGTGGTCACACCAAGAGCCGGATTTTTCATACTGGAAAAAATGATGAAAAAAATCCTCGTGCAAATTCTGAGTCCGTCCACACCCCAGCGTCTATATTAAATATTGAAAACTAATATCTTTGCGATGGTGCGAGCGGGCAGGTGGGCGCTGTCCGATCCGTTACAAAGCACCGCAAAAGGGATACCACCGGCGGTATATAACTAGGCCGCTGGTAAAAATATCGTCGCAAGCTTTTTGGTACACTGTACACCCACGGCACTGAATTGATACGCGGCATGCGACCGCCAGCGATATGAAACGTGCGCTCTTATGAACTCTTTGTATTAACTTACTGGATTTTCGTCACTATATTGCAGCTATATGACTGCTATACAACACATCTGGGTGGCTTGTTGGAATATATAGGTGTATTCAAACCGTGAGCCAAAATTAAGGTTATAATAGCGAATGTGATTACAAACTTCCTGGCGTTAAAGAAATTCCTGACAAAAAAATACGTTTTTCTAAAAACCATAGGTTTAAAAGGTATGTCATTGTTTAATAGCATGCGTTTGTTTCGAGTTTGGGTGTTTGTGAGATATAAAAGACTTACGTCGTTTTTGATATCCATGACACAGGACTTACATCTTTATCTGAGGTTACAACTATGTGTGTGACTGTTACGAGTATTTATTTATATAGGGTACTTGCTCATGTGCCAACGCAAGTAAATTTTAGCGTGATTAAAACAGAACATGCACGAAATAATCCCGAAGCAAAGCACGATTCATGTTTCAAACAGTTTATGTAAATACGAGCGGTTTCCTATTTATACGAAGATCCTGTCTCCGGTGTCGTATCTCCAAATTGTAGTATCACATTTAATAGAAGTGTTCTCTAGCTATTTAACAGCTAATGACCATTAGTTCCCAGAACATGCAACTCCTTGTGAAAAGGAATCTTTTTGCCAGTTTGTGTTGCACCCTTTTTGCTTGAACGCGCGTCGATCCTGTAAACTACGCGCCGCCAGCGAATACTTCAACTAGTTAGTAAGTCAAACTATTCCGATAACTTTCATTCGCCTCCATAGGAATCAATGTTTTAAAGAGTTTCTCGTTCAAAAAATATTATAGAAAAACTAATGAATAATGGATTATTCAGTCTGCTATTCGCCTTTGCAATCAACACCCATCCACATAATATGTCCCGCTACTCGGCACAGACGTCCGCTACAGCTAAGAGTGTGCATTCACAATGAATCATCACTTACTTTATCGGTGAAAAAAAATATCGTAAAAAATCTTTCACCTGTGTATCCGCCAACCTGTACTAGGACTTGGTGGACTTAGGTCGCACTTGCACCCCTCTCAATTGTACGGAAAGCCCGATGTATACTAATTATCCATTTTCATTTCGTAAACCATCATCCTACATTCGACATTGAGGTTATATACTGGCTATGACGTTCTATAGCGATCTTAATAACTGAAGAGCAATGACAAAGACAATGCAATATCAAGAGTCATTAGTGCAGTAATAGGATCCTTCGAACTTCCACTTTTCCCAGTTACCATAATTATTAACTATTCTCAGTCGGGTGAACACATAATCTGTGGATCATTCGTGACTGATGATGGTGACGTTGTCAATACAACACGGAAACAAAAGCGAAACCGTTGGCCCGTGCCTGTTTACTGCGGGAGATTTTGTTGTTCATTTCACTGTCAATAGAACTGTTACTAACTGTTGTTTCATATAATCCTTTCATAATTAATTAAAGCAATGATAGCCCGTTGAATATTCATAGCATGTTCATTTGATAAATACAATGTTTACCTTCGGAAAACATAACGATAACAAATGGGCGGGAGATTATGAACATTCAGCGCTAGATTACTGCAAACTGTACATTGAGTATGGCATCACTCAAACACTAGGATAGACAGAGGCACGAACAGAATTAACACAGCTTAACTTTAGTGAAAATAACATCTTTGCTTGTACATATTTTTCTATAAGAGCCTCTTCAGCAATTTACACTCTTCCACATTTTTTTCTTGTACATTTTCAAGATGTCAATATTTACCTTTACAATCAAAGTGTGCTATTAATACACGCATAACATAGTAAAGATATAGATGTAAAGTCACATCATGAATCTAAGCCATAACTCACGCATTTCGGCAACATGAGAAAAATGGTCCAAGAAAAACGTAAGGAATTAGAAACAAATAATCC
Source organism: Cephonodes hylas (assembly GCA_030295005.1). Classification (NCBI taxonomy): domain Eukaryota; kingdom Metazoa; phylum Arthropoda; class Insecta; order Lepidoptera; family Sphingidae; genus Cephonodes; species Cephonodes hylas. The sequence continues at coordinate 18,916,397 of AP025361.1, forward strand.
TCAACTTTTCTGTCATAGCGAAGTAAAATTATACGACAATTATGATGGATAGTCACGTCGTTAAATAAAAGAAGCTATACAGGCGTATTTCTACAGTAACAGATACCACATCCAGTCTCTCACTACATGTACTCCGGTGGCACGGGGCGCAGTATTTGCAGCGCCCCGAGCGGCGCCGGCCCGCGCGGAATGCAACGCGCGTCGGGTTGCGCCCGAGCCCACTGCATTTTCCGCCCCGTGCAACTGTCTTGTTGCGGAATGCTAAACGTGCGCAGCGTGCATTTCGGACCACCGTGCCGAGCTCAACAGATTACATTTAACTTTTGTTACCTATTTTAAAGAGATTAGTGCCTCGTTGGTGGTGCAAAATAGGTAGGCGTGTAGGTCCTGGGTTTTTTTGCTGGTTCAAATAAAGTGCTAGAACAGTTTTCTTTAAGAAATTTTTGACAGCACACATTTTGAAAATATACGCTAATAATAATAGGGCAAAAAATATGCCTGAAATTTGGACACAGAAATACATATCTACTAACTCCTATGGGCTTATGCCCGTTTATACGCGTCAATAAATTTACTAAAATGTCAGAACTTTTTTTTGCAAAGTATTGAACTAAAGAAAAAATATAGCTAAAAAACACTATAACATAATACATAAATTGACAGCACCCATTGAAGCATGTCATTTAACGCGACACGCTGTTGTCCTGTCCTAAATGTACAGTTTTTTGTGTAACAACACTAGAGCGATCCTATGGTTTCACGATATACATATTTGTACGGTATACTATCACGATGCGCTGGCGTGGACAGGATTATTGAACTTTTCATTTAGAAATTATATAGAAGCAACTCTTTCAGAAAACGTGCCTAAAATCCGGAAAAAGGTTCGCCACTGACATGACTGTCATACAGGCGTAAATCTTTTTTTAAGTAAATAAATTAATACTAAGACACAAGTCTTGTGTCGTGGTTATCAGAAACTGTTGGAGAGTTTTGATCTCCAAAACACCCAGACCTGAAATAAATATTTGTAGATCACATAAACATTTTTCTCAGTGCGGTGATTGAACCCCCAGTCTCTCGTATCGTAAGCTACGCCAAACTAACAAAGTTATAAAGAACAACCTTGCTTATATTAATAGAACAGGAAAAATATACATTTCTTTTAGTATCGTAAATCTATTTCGTTTTTAGAGCAAATATGTCTAAATCTACTGACCTCGTGGTTTCGCAGTAAAAGTATATTTAGAGCGATTTAGGTTAGTACTCTCAGGTCGAATAAAATATGGGGTTTTCTCACTAGAATGTTTTCAGTAGCAAAAAACGGCAATATACTCGCCCCCAATTTCTATGCAACTAATGAATACCCCGAAAAATTGGTGCAGAAATCCGCGTCTACCCCTTCAGAGAACACAGGCGTGAGGTAACGTATGTAAAAGCAAATCCGTTGTATCTGAATTCCTCGTAATGAAATAATCCTGGCGCGTCGTAGATAACTGTCCGTTCGCTGGCACTCACGACACCGGACGCGGCCAGAAGCAAGCTGCCTTTGTGTCCCACTCAGCCGAATTTACCTGTCTAAAGCTTCCGGCTATTGTGACATACATATTCGTTTATACATGTATGTAATTTAAGTATGTTTTTACAAGTTATATGCTGAAATATATGTCATTGACTTCAATATACAAGTGGTTCCTTTTGAATTAAAAAAAATCGGATTTTTTATGGCTGTCTGCAAGTTGACAAGACACCAAGAATAGGCAATCAAGATTGTTTGTATATATTTTTTTTAATGTTCGGCCATCCAGAAAAAACTGTTATTAGAATTTCTTACATGCGATTTTTGATTGAACATTCATTGATATTTGCGGTTTGTAGCGATGTAGCCGATATTCACCACAGAATACTTCCAACGATCGACTAACTGAGATAACTGTTTATATAAAGGTATATTCCAGCATCTATATGAGAAATGCCCCCAAGATAAACGACTTGTGCACATGCAGGTGAAACTAAAAAGAATTCGCGTGCTGGACCATATTTCGCCAGTTTACAATTGGTCGATCTGTGGCGAGCGGCGCACGCGATGCCTACATTAACACTTGTTTGATGGAAGACATCGCGTTATTGCCGACATAGCACGATGCCGGGACATCATCGCTTAGCCCTCTACTGTCGTGTTTACTACTAGCAATATAAGAGCGATGCAATAATATCTCTCATTTCAAGGATTTATGTCTTTTGACATATATTTAAAATACAATCATGTGCGAAAATTAATGTCGTCAGAATTCTTCTTGCATGAATGTTTGAAAACATCACGTTTTTTTAAATGGCGTGAGGGGTTATGATGGAGGACATTGATAAATTGCATTTTTGAACGAATTAGATTGAAAACAACTTTTGGCTTATTAATCCTGAGCTCTTATAACTAACGTATTTTAAGCCATGGGTCTTCTAACCTTCATAATTTTCATTGTTTCACCACATCTAACCAACTCCCCTTTCCTAATCAGGTGATCTATTGTCTTCTATGTATCACATCATACAACAAAATTTTCAAATACTACCTTCCCAATTTCTCAAATGCAAGCCTAGCAAAAATCGACGTCAAATTTCATACACGAAACCCAAAAACCTAAATGTTTCTCCAACGTGGTCCAGGCCCCCATCGCAGCACTTAGATAATTCCGCGCAGCACTCGGCCGGGCGGGATCTGCTCGCATTAATTTAACACCCCCGTGGCGCACAGTAGACACCAACTTGCGAAACGAACGACCGCGGATTCGATCCCCGCACCGAGACAAATGTTTCTGTGACCGAAAAAGTCTCTCGTAGTGTCTGATACCCACGATACAGGTAATGCAACCTAGTGGGGTCAGAGCTATGTATGTGACTGTTAGGTGTATTTATTTATTAAATGCGGCGCCACCAGCCCCGACAGAGACGGATAGATCATGGAGCTACACTCGTACACAAAGCCACGGCCCCGGGAGGTTATTTCACTGCCGCGGTCTCCGTCAACGTACTTCGTTCAAGTTTTATGCGAAAACTTGCGTCGTCTATAGTTTGAAGTACACCACAGATGTGAACCGTATTATCAAATTTTTCTTTGAGTCGTAATGTCGTGAAATAAAAGTTGCTAAATTTTAATGGACTTGTTTAAGTTCAGGTTAACTTTCTAGGTTTGTAAGCCACTTTTTTCATTGTGTTCGTTTAGAATTCATACTGGTCACCGTATTAGCAAATATAAAGCGATAAAACTATCTCTCTCTTCTTTATTACAGATCACACAATTCAATAGGACAACATTATGAATTTACCCCGTGTATGCGTCGATATCCAACTGAAGCAGAATTTTCTATCGCATCAAATTAATCGTCCGCTAATCTCTCTCGAACGAAACGCAATGGGACCGATGATATTGATTTTGATGTTCGTATCATAATAGCACCTTCTTTCTAGTCACAAGTACACTAGCTCAAATTAGCTACAAATGTAAATCTATAGAAAGTACATAAATTTTAAAAGAATCAACATTATATACTAATTTAGTTGTACAATAATCACAATAACCTCGCTCTTATACATAAATGTACACATACAACAGACCGTTGTCAATAATATGAATATAACGCTCCACAGTAAGACGTTTTGCTACTTTAATGAACATTGAAGCCCCGTACTGTACAATCACATACTGGGGACGAAATAATTGTGGTTCCACACATGAATAGCTATGGATACACAAGCGCTATTCTAGCAGTGTATTCTATAAACTAGTTCCGATACACATGTACACAGTACATTGAAACTTCGGACGCAGTTGCGATGAGATACACAGAATGTTCCAAATACATTAATGCCATTGGATGTAGCATTCAATACAAATATACTCATGCGAATAATATACTAACTCAAAAGAGTACGGATTGAATGGTTCACACTGGTACTGAAGTATCTCAGTTCCTTATTAATTTTTGAGATCAGCAGAGGTTGATGTTTCTTACGTAGTTTTTAAACAAATCAATATAAGAAACAACATAAAATAATAGCCAATTTACATATTTTAGGTTAAAGTCAATAATTCTGGTAATTTGACGATGCTGAGGGATCCAAATTGTGCGGATTAGAACGAGATTTTTTGGATATTCTAAGCCACAAGAAGGCTCGATAATAATGATACACGAAATCTTTGAAATATATCCACAACCTACCAATTAGGTACATGTTGCTAATTATAAAATTTGCTTAGTCTAATTAATATAATTGGAACCTTAATTAAAATTCCAACCGCGTCCGACTAGTAATAATTACTAGTGCGGTAGTCAATCTAAATATAGATATATCTATTTAGATAACTCCATTTATAGTCTGAAATTGTTTTTGATTTGCTCTTTTAAGTGACATATAAGAACTGAAGCTCTTTTACCGCTGTAGTCCAATGCTTTCGATAAGTATTTGCTTCGGAATCTGCTACAATTTGTTCAACTGCCTACTTTTAAATTTCCTCGCGATGTTTTCTTTCGCTATAAATTAAGTAAAGCCTACACCTTCTCAGTTGTAGAGCAGAACCGTGCCCAGCGGTTGGACGTATAAAGGCTGATGAAGGCGTCATAAATGTATATTAATAGAACCGCTATACTTCCTTAAGCTTTCGGGCGTTCATGACGTAATGAGAGAGGCAAAAGAGGTTCTCTAGGTGAAGAGTTTCGTTTCTCAAACATGAGAGTTGACAAGAATACATTCAATTTTATTTCAGTGAGGACCGAGAATTCTTCCCTCTTCTCGCGTGTCCTCCAGCCATGAGAAGAAAAACAATAACACACCTAATTTAACGGGTAACATTAACGCTCGGAATAAAACTAAACAAAACAATTTCCTCTATTCGGAGAGTAAATTAGTGCACCGTGGAGCACGCGACAAAAACGTTTAATTTGCGTGGCTCCGGTCGTCGCTGCGGCCACGGAGCTCGACGCGTCGCCGCCCGCCGTCACAACAAGGGAAATGTCCCTTCTTCACTTTATATACCAACAGTATACTCACGACAGTAGACTTGGTCCAAAACATTGCGCAGTAGACGAGCAGGTGGAGATAAAAGGAACGTAGATGCAACCCTGCTCGGCCATGCTGTGGTAACAATCGTTTTTAGCCGGCTTTCCATGGCCTAACAGGGTCATGTATTTAAAAAATTGTCATAACATGCTTACAGGATACGCGATGGGTGACCCACTGCCAAAGCTAGGATTTTGTATTTTTAATAAGAGCCATTGGATTCCGTCTTTTTTACCATCAATGTACTCAATAATCCTGACCCCGAGCAGGAATCTAAACATGACAACAAACTGAACAAAGCGGATCCTGGAACGTGAATTCCTTACAAATGCCAAATGGTAGTCTTTAAATAAATATTATTTTTTTAGCATTTGAGTGTCGATAGACCAACCACATGCTTTTTGTATCGACTGAAAAATTGAGACGAGATCAATAATCTCCAAATTAAATTTCATTCGTATATTTTTCCCACAATATAAATAGGTACCGTTAAAAATTCCCAGAATATGTTCTCCGAGAGCCTCCCTCGCAATAAAACAATTCATCTTATACGACATCGTGGTGTCTTAAGCTAAATTGTGCCATTGTTTTTGTGTAGACTGCGTGGAGGCCCGGCGGCCGATTTCGCCGCGCCGACGGCGTCCCGACGACAAACTGCTCGGTAATTTATGGGCCACGCGGGAAATTAGCGTGTGGCGGGCAGTCCACCGCGCCCGCTGCCGCCTCCGCGCCCGCCTCACTAATGAACGTATTGTGTAAACGCGCCCGCGATACCGCCCGCGCCCGCGCCCGCGCCCGCGCCCGCGCCCGCGCCCGCGCCCGCGCCCGCTCACGCATTGTGCCCTAATTGGGTCGTTTGGGATAGTTGGGTGATAAATAACGGGTCGGATAGAATTTTACCTAACGCTTACCTTTGTTAAATTAAACTACATTCGATACGTTTATTAGTAAACTAGATGGCTGGCGGCGATACTCTATATGTGTACCTAAACATGAGAATTTTCGTTCAACATTTTGCTGTGATATCAACACCATTGGTGAAACTACGAAGCTTTAACAAAGCGTCCATTTCATTTGACGATGTTAGTCCATTTACATAACTAAATTGAGGTTTGTATCCTTAAAAGCGGGTACAGGTGAGTAGTACTGAGGGCTTTTAAATGGACAAATCGCAATAACAGTCTGATAGTAAGACTACTATATCGTTGTTTCAAATCGATCTCATCGTTAGGTACTACAAAAAATCGTTTTAAGCAGGCTCATCTGCTATGTTTATATCAATTATACCCTTATAAAGGCTGTTAGAAATAACCAGGACATTTCTCTTGTGTACATCGTTTAGATGGCAAGGGAAACTATAGGGAGGCATCGCGCGCAGGTGACGCCGCTGCCAATCACACGCCTTTGTTACGTCGCAGTTTGTATCAGCCGTGTGTTATTACTTAAACTTAACGCATATATATTCAACTTAATGGATAGATACTATTTGCATAAAATTCAGGCAATTTGTTCTTATTTAGTGTATTCAGACTGTGATCGGAATCCCAGCTAGATAAATAGCCAAGGTAATTAGAAATGCCCTGGCGTTAAAGAAAATCATGAAAAAAATGAACATTTTGACGCCTACCATACAACTATCGGTATTTAACGTACATGGTTTGTATGGGAATCGTCAAAATTTTTATCTTTTAACCGGATTTTCTTTAATGCCAGGGGAATTATAACGACATAAGATATTACCTGCCTCAGTTTTTTTATAACGCCAATGGTTTTGTCATCACTGTAGCTATTACTGAAGCAGTGATGGCCTCGAGGTATGGGCGCGCGGTCGAGAATCTCGGCGGTAGCGGGTTCGAACCCCAGGCACACACCTCTGACTTTTCGAAGTTATGTGTGTATTCACATTGAATTATCATTTGCTATAACGGTGAAGGAAAACATCGTGATAAAACCTGCACATCTAAGAGTTCTTAGGAATTTCTTAGGTGTGTAGTCCGCCAACCCGCACTAGGCCAGCGTGGTGGACTATGGCCTAAACCCTTTCAATGGTAGAGGAGACCCGTGCTCAGCAGTGGGACGTATATGGGTTGATGAAGTGGTAGCTATTACCTGCCATAGTTCCCGGTTACGGTCTGAATACATCCTGTATAAGTTACTTATTGATATTTCAGAGATTTTATTAAAATGTACAACAGTTGATGCTTTTTAAAGGAAATATTAAAATTTAAAAGTGTATTTACGGTTATAATGTGAATACGAAAAATGATTTATTGGCGACGCGAGGTAGTTGGAAACATTATTGAGTAGTGCTGGTAATTGATAGCGTCATACATTTTTTAATTAAGTACCGCTGTTATCTACTTTTATCTTTAAATCAGATAAGGCCTCAAAGGATATACATACAATGGAAGTTACTCGCATTACCATTGTTTTATAGGTAAATAATGTGAAGCAATGTGCTTAGGCAGACATAGTGTTGGACGTCCTGCAGCACGATGGTCCGACGACTTGAGAAAGGTGGCGGGAAATGGATGGATGAGGGCTGCTCAAGACCGGGATGGTTGGCGCTTTCTTGGGGAGGCCTACGTTCAGCAGTAGACGGCGATAGGCTGCGTACAATGTGGTTACGTTGTTTGTGTTTCATGATATTCATCTGTATCTGTCCCGATATCGGTTACTTTTCATCAAATTTAAAACCTACCACACTATTTATATAAAAATATGCTGCAATCGGTTTATGTATATCCGGTTACGGATATTCCGCCATGATTATATCGTTTGGTCATTAATAATTACCACAATTTTTCAACAGTACATCTTACGTTTGAAAGCACTGCATTTATTGTGCACTATCTCTGATTTATCATTATGGTATATTTATTAAGTTCCACAACTCATGATTTCGTGTCTCACCCTGAAACAAACAAATATTTGTAAGAGAAAACACGGACCAATGTACACCTTCGTACATCGCTACTATATTTCGATACAATCGAACACCAACATATTTCCATATTCCAAATAGAAATTCTTCCTCACGCCGGAGACAATTCAATAAAACAAATTCTATTGGAGTGCATAAAAACGATATGTTTACTTGTCCGCGGGTATTTTTGTCGCGCGAGTCCATTTGCCATCCAGCTCCCGGCGTGTGTGATGATGTGTGCGGGGGCGTGGGTGCGGGGTGCGGGGCGGGTGTTGCTGGGTCGCAGGTCGCGCTGTCGCCCGCGTCATTTGTACCGTTGTTGTACAAAACATCCCGGCGACAAGGCGACACTGGCGCCACTCACACGCTACCTGACAGCTGTCCAGGGTGGAGGAGGCTTTTTCATATCAGTTTTGGTAGGTGACATGTTCTTGTTAGATATAATTTAGGCTTGAGTGTTAGACGTGCGTTCATCAAGACAACTTTTGAGCAGTCGCAGTTTAAAATACCAGACACGTTTTTCCAAATAAATAATCACGATTTGCATACAACTCATAGGTTGCAATAGAAACAGCAGGAAAACATTTATATGATTAACCCCTCCATCCAAAATAAATGTAAATAGCTCATACAATAAATGATTTCAATGACCTGAACAGAACTTTTAGCATCTCGTTGAGTCCTCAAAAAAATATTGAAGAATTCATACCGACGATACAAAAATCATACTTGGACAAACATACAAACGCTCACGCCTATATTCCTTTAAAGAATCAGTCCGATGAGGGCCTAGCCTATTGCTGTTTTTCGAGCTTATTTCTAGTATCGGTGCTGGTACTGAAAAGTCATTCTGTCATACGAAAATAAAAATTGCAAATCACTACACCTGTTGCATTTGATGCGGCTTTTTTTAAGTACTGCGATTCGGAGTATGCTTATGATTTAAACTTATTTCTATTGCCATCCCTTATTTATATTTATAACAAAGTGTTACTTATATTTAACTTTAAACAAAAGTCCCTCTCCATAGCATATCGCACAATACACCTTGCATAACTGAGGCATATTCAAGCGGCTCATCTCGTGAGATGCACATTTGCACCTCTTACTAACCCTCACCCCTTCACCTTCACCCCACCACCCCTCCCCGCTCTACCATCCCCCCCCCACCGCCCCGCCAGAGAGCCGCGTCTCGCACGGCGCCAACCTATTTGCGAAGCCTTTTAGGATATCGCATTTTCTTATTAAATGCAACGAATGCGGACTTAAGAACTGCGAGTTAGTGATTCAAAGTATACAATCGATGTGCACAAAGCTTCTCTGGGGGCTGTACAACTCCTTTTGTATGAACGAGGGCTTATTATTCAGAATTATTGAGCTATAGATAATACACACTATTTTGCTCGAGCAATTGTCGTTAAGCTGTTTCATGTTTTTATTATACGATCGCACGTTATCAAATACAGTTTTATCGGCGTCAGCAATGCGAAAAATGTAAAACATATTTTTATGGCAATATACACGGTATTTAGAGAATATTATTATATAACATTAACCGATAGAAATTGTCGTCAGTTGACAATCTATTTAGACCGAATACCTATTCGCCTATGCTTGAGCATCAATCTGATGAAAGGGGAAAGGATTTGTTTTAAATAAATTAATGGGTTACAACTTACAAGACATGACAATCACCGTAAAAGAAAGACTTTAGTAAATATCTTCAACATAAAAAAATAAGATTAGCGCAAGTTAAAAATATATTACTTTAAGAAATTTACTCGTATTACCGTTCATTGGTATCAAACTATATTATATAACTATATTATTATACGCGATGTCACCTTGGGCACGAAACCTCAATGTTCATATCAAATATTACATATTTTATTCGTCAAATAAAATTTAACTCAACAAATAAATTCTTCAAATAAGATGATAACTCGTAAATTTTATTGGATTTCATTTTTATTGAAGATTATTTGAGCGTTTTGCGTGCTTCAGTACTGAGTAATAAATCTCAAGGATTAGGCAAAAGTGCCAGACGTCCCCAAGACATGGCCTGCCAATGCAACCAGCTGTAAAACTCACACACGAAACAAAAGCGAACTCGCGCCTAAGTAACATCTTTTGAAGACTTCTCGCGTGATCCAGGACATTAATTAAAGGATCAATCTTTTAATGCGATAATCTTTTCCCTTTATACAAGCGTGTGGTCCTATAACGATATACTAAAAGGATAATCTAACTAAAAGCTATAAAATAATTAGTTATAACATTTTGACCACCGGCCTTTAGCAGTTTTGGATAGCCATTAGATCGTGAAACGAAACACCACGGGTTCGAACCCCGCACCAAGCTCAATGCATATGTGATCCGCAAATATATGATTCGGGATTAGGACTTCGTGAGATCGAAAAGTCTCGTAGTTTCTGATTCCCTCACACAACTGATTCCCTGTATCGTATTGTGTTGTTCATTACTATGCATGTGAAAGCAGTTGGACGTAAATAGGTCATTTACGCCGATGACGATGATGGACTAGTGACGTAACTCCTTTGAGTTAAAGAAAATTTTCCCCATTTTTTTCTCTGAACAAAGAGGTATTATTATACATACACATAACCCCACTCCTTTATTATCCAAAGGGGTAAACTGAGGTACATTTCTGCATCCACATTACGCCAGGTTTTCGCCAACTGTTCTTCAGGCACAATTCCAGACTCCATATTGCTCCAATTTCATAATAGAAAACCTTAATAACGTTTCTCCAAACAGGGAATCGAAACTAAATCGCACAACATATACCTGTACCGCGAGAGCACGAGGCACTAATCCTTTTTTTATAATATAAGCTATGCAGATTTCCTGAACTTATTCAACGGGCATACTTTGACAGTCAGCAGAGCGTCGCTATGCCGTTTAAAAGTCACAAAGGACTTGAATTCCAGTAGTCAAACATGGTCACTCGTCATTAGGGATCCGAGGGTCAGTGGTGCGCAGTAATCGGCCGATCTGTCATCAACTAGGTTATGAGCCCCGCCAACCGTGAACCTCTCGCTGGGTTTTCGACGTAAATTCACATACCACTCGTACAGATTTTCGATTCAAAGTATTGGATGATAAAACTTACCGCCAATAAAATGAGATTTTTTTTTTTATATAGGCTGAAAACATTCTACTATGTGGAACGTTTTGAAAGATGGTTCAACGAGTATATTATATGGTTTGGGAATGATATTGAATAAACCATGCATGCCATTGCCTGCCCGAGCCTCCTCTTAAACTGAGCCAGCTAAGCCTTTAAGCCAGCTAGGCCTACGTTGGCCTAGTGCGGGTTGACCAACTATTCACTTAAGAACTTTAAGGTATGCATGTTTCCTCACAATGTTTTATATTCTCGACCGCTTGACTAAAAGTACCTCGATGCCGTTACTACTTTCTAACTAACATGCGATAATAAATTAAAAGGTACGGTATATCTTTAATACTTGATATTAAATTGAGAAGAAATAAATAATCCCGCAGAGTGTCATAGACATTTATAGTCGTGTAACATAGGTGTAATGAAGTCGTCTGAAATATTGGCAGATGATGATAAATGTCGTGTATTTACGAATGGGCGTAATAAAAACACAATGGTGGTAATAAATGTGCGGCGCGCGACACGCGACACTAACAAGTAACGCGTGTTTGAACCGCCTCTATATATATCACTCTACCGTCAAGTTAACGCAAGAATACTATTCTCGAATGCGCTCGACATCTCACTGGACCCAGTCACAATCTATCGTGAATGTTTAAAATGTCGTGTTTCAGTACGTCAGTCTATTGGTCAATTTTATAGCATCAAAATTACTACAAATTATTTAAAACACTATTACAAATGCCTTTTACTAGTTTTCACAGTAATGACCTACATATAGTCAGGCTGGCAGTACGGGCAGTCAGTTGCGGTATTTGCATAGAAAACGTTATACTTTTTTTTTTTAAGGTTTAGTTTCGAATGTTTGGTGGGTACATTCTGATTAATATGTCAAATTGCTTTTTTTAAATAAATATTCAAAGGTTAAAGGTTTTATTATTGGGTATTTTGTAAAGCAAGCTAGATTTTGGGACATGATGAACCTGCACAAGCGGTAATAAATGCACCAGTGAACTAAAAGGGCTTATAAAGTCACTCTGAGATTTTTTATAACAACTCTTAGCATAAGCTTAAACGCCTGCCTCGCGGTCTCGCGATACTAGTAAGTGCCATGCGACCTAGAGGACCCAGGCATGATTCCTGCTTACGACTGTGCTATGAGATTCTTCCATTCGTAGAAGCGCGGAATTTGGCAAAGTCACACATTAGGTAAAAGTAGCCGAGGGAAAGTACCTACCATTTCGAGGGTACGAGCGTGAGTGTGTGTATGACGCTCGTGAGTATGTTAGTATTTTGAAAAATTGTAATGTAAGCAATACCCAAATATCAAAGTTATTCTGGATTATTGGGCATTAAAAACATTTGCTTTTTTAATGCTGGTCTCGGGTAAAATTAAGACTTTATCGAAGCATTCAAAAAGTAAGACTTTATGCAATTTCTACCACTTACTTGAATGTCCTTTGTTTAATTTAAAGGTAAGTATGACGTAACCAATAAACTGCAGTAAAACAGCGAAGTAATCGACATTATGTCGGTAGGTCGGCATCCAAATGTCCCTGGTGCGTGAATAGCCCGCAGCGGCACTATAAATGAACATCTCGGGCGGTGGTGGCGCGCTCAAGCCTCCATTAGCTGAATTAAACGTCTCATATACGAGGCAATATACCGCCACTGTCATGTCTATACCTCACTCTTGGTATTAAATGGCGCGCACCGCCTCTCACGGGTTTTATTTGCAAAATTCAGACATCCATACGGGATGCTACGTCTTGTTGGTACGATCGCTTTTTTCGCATTTTGTTTATGGCTTTCCTCCGAACTTCGCTGCGTAAATAAGGGCACTAGGAACGTGCGTGAAGTCAACTGCCTGTTTATAAATGTTTCACTCGATTGAAAAACCAAGGTCAGCATCGAAATGTACAGGATAACTTGTTTTCTAGTGTAAACTATGCTTTTAACCGAAACACAAACAGTGGTTAGATACTACAATCACGGAAAATCCACATGTTTTGATTGATGTTTTGATAAATTCGATAGGTTTCACGCATGACATGTTGTCGTGGTGAGTGTTTTATGAACATTGTATACCAACAGCATTGTGTTAGGTTAGAACGTATATACAATCATTTAAGTGTACAATTCGGACACAATCCTGGTCGTTGACTGCTCTGGCCAGGTTCGATTCCGTAAAAAGATCACTAGGGCTTATTTTTAAATAAAACACATCACATATCCTGTAAGACATGGTCGGCCAATTTGAGTGTAGAAAAATATTTGTTTCTACCCTTCCGAATGTACTGGCAAACACTGCTCTCCACAAACCATCTTCGCCACTAAACATTTAACGAGAGTGCGCGACATTCCTAATAGTCTAGTCAACATGTTCAAAAACGTGTTAAATAGAAATAAAGCTCCTAAAAATATGAGCGATGGCTCATTCGATTCGGAATGACGTCTAGAAAAATGTTTTTGAAGGGTATATTAGCACATAAAAAATTGCAATTGTTATTAACAAAATAAAAAAAATAAAAAAGGTATTTAGTTTTTCGTTAATAACTTTAAAAATAATAATATTTAAGGAATTTTGAAAAAAGATCCCGAAAAAGGAGAAAATTTCCAATAAAAAAGAATAAACTCCCGGAACTCTATCTATATTATTTATATTATTTTTTATACTGAAAATAGAGCTCCGCGAGGGCGTTACGGCATAGGCGCCGCCTAAAAAGCCGGTATATCACCTAAAACAATTTATTTTTAATATTAAATGACAATTTAAAAATTTGAAAAAATTTTGGTGTAATGTAGACACTTGAACGAAAAAAACCTCGGTGACAAAAATTTTTTTTGTCGATTTTTCGAAAAGTTACATCATTGTTAATTAACTAATTTTTTTCCAATCTCTGTTTTTATAAATTACGGCATAACATTTTTAATAATTGATCTAAAAATCTTTTCGCTTCGTGGAGCTCTTCATGTTTATGTACCTTATAAAGTTATGCAAAAAAAATTAATTTAAGTTAATTATTTTGTTAATTATAATTTTTTTAAATGAACTAAAAATGAAATTTCTAAAAAATGTTATTAAAAAATTTTTTTTTTGATAATGTATTATTATTGCTGTTTTTGCATCTAATATAGGTATTAATTATCATCGGAAATTTTTTTTTTACGTCATTTGTTAAGAAATTATTTATAAACAAATAGACTATTTTGGGACTTAAAAAAAAAATCTTTTTACCATATTATAGCATAGGTGGAATAATGATTTTTTAAAAAAAAATTTTTTCTTAAATATTTTTTTTATATTTTATAATCGTTTTTTTTATATTTCAATTGTTTAAATAATTAGTTCAGAAATTATATTATTCTTAAAAATAATCACTGACCCTTTTCAATAGAATAACAGAGAAATAATTTTTTTTTATAAATAAATTAATTGCTTATTAATTAAAAAATTTGTTATAAACAAATAATATTAACCGTTATATTTTTTTTCGAAAACTTCAAATAATAACAAAAACAACCATATATAAAAAAGTTTAGAAAAAAAAATTTGTAATAAAATAAAAAAAAATACAAAAAAAAATTTTTTCTTAACTTTTTTTATATATGATTGTTTTTGTAATATTTGAAGTTTTCGAAAAAAAATATAACGGTTAATATTATTTGTTTATAACAAATTTTTTAATTAATAAACAATTAATTTATTTATAAAAAAAAATTATTTCTCTGTTATTCTATTGAAAAGGGTCAGTGATTATTTTTAAGAATAATATAATTTCTGAACTAATTATTTAAACAATTGAAATATAAAAAAAACGATTATAAAATATAAAAAAAATATTTAAGAAAAAATTTTTTTTTAAAAAATCATTATTCCACCTATGCTATAATATGGTAAAAAGATTTTTTTTTTAAGTCCCAAAATAGTCTATTTGTTTATAAATAATTTCTTAACAAATGACGTAAAAAAAAAATTTCCGATGATAATTAATACCTATATTAGATGCAAAAACAGCAATAATAATACATTATCAAAAAAAAAATTTTTTAATAACATTTTTTAGAAATTTCATTTTTAGTTCATTTAAAAAAATTATAATTAACAAAATAATTAACTTAAATTAATTTTTTTTGCATAACTTTATAAGGTACATAAACATGAAGAGCTCCACGAAGCGAAAAGATTTTTAGATCAATTATTAAAAATGTTATGCCGTAATTTATAAAAACAGAGATTGGAAAAAAATTAGTTAATTAACAATGATGTAACTTTTCGAAAAATCGACAAAAAAAATTTTTGTCACCGAGGTTTTTTTCGTTCAAGTGTCTACATTACACCAAAATTTTTTCAAATTTTTAAATTGTCATTTAATATTAAAAATAAATTGTTTTAGGTGATATACCGGCTTTTTAGGCGGCGCCTATGCCGTAACGCCCTCGCGGAGCTCTATTTTCAGTATAAAAAATAATATAAATAATATAGATAGAGTTCCGGGAGTTTATTCTTTTTTATTGGAAATTTTCTCCTTTTTCGGGATCTTTTTTCAAAATTCCTTAAATATTATTATTTTTAAAGTTATTAACGAAAAACTAAATACCTTTTTTATTTTTTTTATTTTGTTAATAACAATTGCAATTTTTTATGTGCTAATATACCCTTCAAAAACATTTTTCTAGACGTCATTCCGAATCGAATGAGCCATCGCTCATATTTTTAGGAGCTTTATTTCTATTTAACACGTTTTTGAACATGTTGACTAGACTATAATAGAGCACTAAGCTTTTAGAATTTCTTGTTAAATTTCAAGCTAAATTGAGATGACTTAACACGTTCAAACATTTCACGGCATGGTTCCCGCCGCGGCTAACAGATGGCGTGCAATTAAACAGTAAATTACCCGTGCAAACCCCCCCCCCCCCAGTTCCTCTCCCCGCCCTCCTGCCCCTAGTACCGGGGCGCCGCGGGCGTGCCTCATGTATTTATGCCGTCGTTAAGTCGCCACGGTGGATTTACAACAAGCCAAGACGAAACATTACAGGTAGCATGGTCTAACAAGATATACCAGATTTTGCAATCCTTCCTCAGTAATGAGTCTTGTTAATTCGTTTCAAAGTTATTTATTACATTTACTTCAAAAATGAAAGTCCTTAAATAATAAGTTTATCGTAGGTTTTGTTCCATATGTGAAACTAGTTTATGCGCCTGAATTTTTCGTGTAGATTTAAATTTAAAAAATAAAATTACGTCTATTGGAGACTGCGGAATTAAAACAGGGGTTTGAAAATCATATTTCGAAGTAAATACCTTTACCAATAAAAATGTAATACGATAAGTAATCTTCTGCGTATCATTTCAAACCAATTAAACTACCTGGATCTCGGGCTTACGGTAACCTTTCCTAGGATTTTCTTTAATAATACCACAGGGTATACTACATACGCTACTCTTACTTAAATATAAGCTGATTTATTACTCTACCACTTAAAAGTACATTTAAGTATGCTATTTTAGTTAACGTAGTTCGTTATCATAGAGCTAACGTAGAAATGCAGGCTATATAGTCATATTTTTACTATGAAACGTGTCAGTTTTTCCGTAGAGGCTCACGGCAAAGTTGCGCAGCTGTTGAAGAACTCCGACATAAAACACTTTTCATTTAATTAAATTTTGTTTACTATTCATTAATTTTAAAAGCCGCAGCGTGGCCGCATGGGAGCCGTGCATAAACTTGAGGCTGCGATGGAGACTCGCCACTCGGAACATGCTCGACTGTGATTCATTTGTATTGCAACCGAGTGCCGGCATATTCTGTTTACTTTTGTTTTGTGAACTCACTGGCTCCCTAATATTGTAATTGGGAAAATGAGAATGTTTGTTACTCATCGTCCACACGTCTGTTGAATTTTGATAATAGACTTTTATATTATTCACATAATTGTCAGCCAATCTTATACGAAACATTTAGGATCCTATGTCTTTTGAAAAATTTCAAATAACCTACAACTATCTCAAAAGTCTATGACTGTATCAATTCATCAAATTATTCCAATATATAAGCTTAAAACAGCAAAATTCCTTCCGCAGTTGAAGTATTAAATAATTGTGTCTTTATCAAGAAATGCAAGCAAATTTATCAATCTCAACGTCTAAAGAAAAAAAGGCCAGTTAATCTAAAAGCAACTGCCGGTGCTTACAATCTATATAAGAGACAAAAAGAAACGGATGAACAACAAAGCCGTGGAATGGGAGGAGACGTGCTGTGTGTACTGCGGCGGGCGGCGACTGTAATTGGTAACGGACACCGCGCCCCGGTGTCCCCTTGCAAAAATACCGGCGACACCGACACGACACCGACGCGACACCGACACGGCGCCGACTAGATCGCTTTCAGTGAATAGATGTCTGGAAACAAATAAGCGAGACCTTATTGATACGGTGCATTGAATATGCTGCTTGAATTAAATCAATGTTAGAATGGTATACGACAAAGTGTTCAATAATTCACATTAATGTAAATACGTATATAATGCTTGTATTTTCAGACGAGGGAGGCAAAAGTTTAGGTTAGGCGCACATCTTAGAATCTCTGCAGTCGCGGCTTCGAGCCTCAGGCTTTGACCTCTCACCTCTGAATTTTCGAAGCTATTTGTATATTTAAATTGAATTATCACTTGCTTTAACGGTTAACATTGTGATAAAACCTGCACGCCTAAAATATTCTTAGAAATTTCTTAAGTCCGCCAACCCGGACTAGGCCAGCGTGGTGGACTAAGGCCTAATCCCTCTCCTTCTCAATAGAAGACTAGAAAGTCCAGCCAAGGATCGCATATGGAGCTGCACTTTATATTTACTTTGACACAATGACCACAATAGAACTAACTGTATGCAGATTAAATTACTATATATTTTAAACTATAAAATGCTACAGCTTTAACATGTGTTAAAAATACAGTTAACAATTAACGATACACTATAACCTCATAAGTGTGTTGTGAGGTACACTCGCATAGAAGCAACTAGTGGTCGGCCAGCGCGGCCATTCGTCACGTCTGGAACCACTATACATCACCTCCATAGACAGCTTTGTTTACTTCTTGCGGCTCTCAGCAACGCACCTAAAAACCAAGTACAGCTCACTTGGAGCTAACGAGGAAGGAAGTCGCTACTTTTTCATCTAGTGAGGTTACAGGTGGTTGGGTAGATAATTTTTGTGTTATTTCATTCTGTTGGCAGACTGGGGAAATATTCTTAATATTATTTATTCTTGATATAGATAACATAAATAAGATACATTTTATTCATTACCTACATTGCATAAAGTAACTTATTTGATATTATGAAAATAAAGGAAAAAAGAAAAATCTTCGGTGGGCGTAGTTCACTAGATTGCGAAGGCCAAAATCGCGGACTAAGTCTTATTACTTCACACTGTATAAGACGCACGTGTCCAGCAACGAAACTTAAATGGATTTCTTTTTTATAAGGATTTATCGCTTTATAAAAAATCACGTTACAAGTTACAATCCTTGAACGAGACGTCAGTAGCTCGTTGAAGTCTTTACTAGGGCCGTGGGCATGCCACACTTGACTTGTGACAATGCATTTAGATTATAAAATATTTTCATAAGTACGATTATAATATTTGTAAATATTACACTATACATGTAATTATGATATGATAATTATTAGCTTTTTTACATCTAACGTCAAAAAACATAACGACCTTAAGGTTGTTACACTGCATAGCTAAGGCTGACTAACATGTACATACGTATGTCGTTTCAAATCTTCAAACATTTCATTGTACTAGTCAAGCACGACGCAGCTAAAAGAAACTCGCGTACTCAGGACACTTCTGAGAATTTGCTAATGACAAACCACAATCATCATCATCAACCCATATACGCCCACTGCTGAGCACGGGTCTCCTCTACCATTGAGAGGGTTTAGGCCATAGTCCACCACGCTGGCCTAGTGCGGGTTGGCGGACTACACAACTAAGAAATTCCTAAGAACTTTTAGGTGTGCAGGTTTCATCACGATGTTTTCCTTCACCGTTAAAACAAGTGATAATTCAATTTGAATACACACATAACTTCGAAAAGTCAGAGGTGTGTGCCTGGGGTTCGAACCCGCGACCGCCGAGATTCTCGACCGCGCGCCCAAACCTCGAGGCAATCACTGCCACAATCACATGACAAACCACAATCACTCTGAGCCAAACCCGGGAAAGGAACACGGCACCGCTAGTTCGCACATAACATACTCGTGCAGGGTGTCTCTAAGAGGAAGTCATCTTATACCATTATAACACCATAACACATTCGACAGAAATCTAATCAGCATTGAAAGCATTGCTCAACTCTTTCATTATCACAGCGCCATAAATAGGACATTAACTGATCGTTTATAGCAATATAAACGCGGTACAACAGCGCCGTTGCAGACAGTCAGTCGTCAACGATTAACGATCGTTATACGCGCTCGCAACGATTAACGGCGAATAAAAAGCGAGTTAACGGCGCGTTAATATTTACTGCCGGCAGAGGAGCGGCAAGTTCGCGCCGGTTTATGCCGACGCTATTGGTGTCAAATGGCGTGTCATGCTCCACTTTACGCAGGTATTGCAGATAAGTTCAAATCATGGACATCCAATGGAAATGTTTTCAGCTTTTTAATACTATAAAATTTTATGATAACGTCGTCGGGTTTCAATAAATGTTATGAATTTAAAACATGATGTCGTATTTAGATAAAAAAATGAATGTTTTCATTAAGGGCTTAGGTTGTTGCTCTGATGTTGACACCGAAAACCACTCACAAATATTTGTTCCCAATCTTTGTTTTGACGTTTTCAGAGACCTTACGATATGATCTACATCCATATCTACCACAAATAACACCTATTTAGTTCCCCTAACCATCAGTAGAATCCCACATTTCTGTTGCCGCACAAAGCCTGGCCCCGTAAGCGCGTAAGCCCCACGCACGGCGCTGACGTGTGCTGCACCAGCGCCGCCCGACTCACCCGCGCTAATCCCATCAGCGGACAATAGATAATGTAAACCAGCGCTTGAATTACACACGTTATCACCGCGAGCAACCGACAGAGGCACACCGGCGGGTTCTCACAGCTAGGTGAACCAATGCGAGGAAATATAGCTATTTTAGCAATACTAAATAAGCAATAACCACCTTCTGTTAAGTTATGCCCTGAAATCTGAACAAGGCCAGCGTGGTAGACTATAGTCTAATCCTTAGTTGTAACGGAGGCACGTGCCCGGCATACATAGACTGAGGATGAGGATGGTGATGATTTAATGTTATTTATTACTGCACACTACGATTTGACTTATTTCTCTGGCGTAATTGCTTATCTAACTGCTTGTGAGAACATTTTTAGTGTATTATTTTATTTTATGCCACTGTGCAATCAGAAATTATCCTAATTGCTGGATATTGTATGTTAGTATAAATTTATGTCCTAGCGGCTTTTTCAAACATGATGATCCCTTAGTTATACTGTTACTTTGCCATCTAAAAGACCATCTCAAGCAATACCTTAAATATATTTCATTAACAACACATAATTAAGTAGTCATGTACCATACCCGCTCGTCTGCGTTCGCTCATTAAAGCCCTCTTCACACATGCACAATGGGGAGCTGAAATTTGGCAAAGTGTGAGTTACCGCGGGCAGCGCTTTAAGCGCAGATTAGCGCTGGAGGAGCGCGCGACCGCCAGCCGCCGAGCATCGCGCGCGCTGTAAGCGGCTTAGCAGCTTTCATGTTTAATGCCCCACTTACTTAATACTTAAATGGACATTAGTGTAATTCTTACGTGCGCCACACATTCCGACTGGAGCGGCGCTCGCCGTATTTCTGTGGTAACTGGATTGGCGATGAGGAATTTTCTTTATAGTAATGTTTTAACACTATATCTCCCGAAGTGGCAGGCAACGGTACATTTATGCGCACGCATTTCGCTAGATATGTATTAGCTCCACGTGATACATGACGAGGAAAATGCCTTTTTTTCCGGGAAAATTCTAGACTTCGTGCTGCTAATGAAATGTGCTGAAAATTTTCTATTGGAAAAATCCAAAACACTGCTTGACCCCGGGCCTCATGATTGTACGACAAAATCTTGAGCTGCAAAACCACGACAAACAAATAAGCAAAGAAAATTGTAAGCCTTCTTATCCCAAGAACATTTTCTGACCAAAGTGGAAACATGTAATTTTCAAATGTAACATCACGCTGATTTAAAAAAAACTCACCAGAAGGATAACGTTATTAAGACCATACAACCGAATACATTATCCCGAGCAGAGCTAAACTGTCGCCTCGCACCCCATCACCGCGGCCGGACACTCGCCTCCAAATTAGTATTCTTCCCACATCTGCCGGAAAATAACTCCAATATTATGTTAAAGCATTTTTTATATAAAGAAGATAAATATTGGCCAATATAGAGGCACGTCGCCGTCGGCCGGCCGATCCAATAATAATAAAATGTGTCAGTGTCAATAAGCAGGGCCGGCGCGCGGCGGCCGCCGGGGGACGCGCGGGGCGCGGCGGGCGGCGGGGGGCCACCGCGCCACACAACACAATATCATATTTCACACACATTTGACACTTTAGATACGGATCGCGGGCAAGTTTGCCTTTATCCGTTGAGTGTTGCAATTCAAAGTATTGTTTCCATCTTAAATTTGTATAGAGATATCTTTTGTGTGCCAGTTCAAACAGCTTTGAAGAACAATAAAAGAGGTTGTACACGTCTGAAGCATTTCAAAAAGTAAATTTTACGCTACTGTTTAAGCCAAATAATTTTGTAATAAACTTTAAATAGCACAACTATTTTATTAAAAACTTTTCAAAATAAAACGTTGTTCTGTGCTCAATACATGCATATGTGCATACTTCTTCATTGCTATTGAGGGAAATTAAGTTTTAATATGCTTTATTACCCAGCAAACGGCACCTAGCAAAGACTAGACATGCCGCCAGGTAAGGATTCATACTAAATCCAACAAACTGGACTAATAAAGACTGCCAAAATCATTAGTAAAATATACAAAGCTGGCCACTTATTAACCGAGCCTAGTTGTTTACTTGAATAAACTTTGTTATTTTCAGTATAATATCCAAAGTAGTGAATAAACTGTGGTAAAATAATTGGATACGATAGTATCGGGAGTCAGACGCGGCCGTAGATCGGCGCACTGGAGCGGACGGCCGAGTGACGCGAGACGGGCCGCGTGCCGCACGCACAGGGACGTACTCGGTGCTACAGCTACGCAAAGAATAAATAAAGTTATCGTTTATTTAACACATAAGGCAATAGCACTTAAATATTGCCATAAATGTTGGAAATAATACATTTTTGAAAGAAAAGAAACAAAATTATTATAATATTCTAATGCCACGATTTATAGCTGCCACCGGATCTTAACGCAGATCAAACTCATCAACGCATCAAGACTAAATTGAATTGAATACTACTGTTTTAATTCAAAGAACATAATTCAGTTTGCCTTTTTTTATTAAGTCTGCTTTTATATTTAATGTATATGGAGAGAAAATAAAATAAATTATGACGAACACTTGATTTTATCAGCATCCCGCTTGCGCGGTTTTGTTAATTTTCAGTGTGATATTTGCTACCCTATAAAAATGCAACATGTAATACAAAATATTTTTTCTTTAGTTCATAATCATCAACAGCTCATAGATGTCCCATTGCTGAGCACGGACCCCCTATAAACTGAGAGGGTTTAGGCCTTAGTCCACCACGTTGGCCTAGTGCGGGTCAGGGCGAACTTCACAATCTAAGACATTTCAAACAACTTTACTTCATGATGTTTTTCTTAACCGTTAAAGTAAGAAATATTGTAAATTTACACATAATTTCGAGAAGTCGGAAGTTTATGCATGGGGTCCCATAATCCCCGAGCCGTATTCTCGAGTGCGTTACTGTCAGTCCCACGCGCCACCGCACGGCGGCCGCACACCGCGCGCCCCATAGAGTCGCCTCATATTCACGTAGCTCTCTTTACAACATTAAACTAATTCTTTATTTATTGTGCCATTATTCATAGCATGCAACTAGCCAGGATTGCTCCGAGGCAGCTCTAAGCAAAATGCTTTGCACGCGAAATAAATTGATGTAATGATGTAAGTGAAGTCGTAATGGCCTCGAGGTTTAGGCACGCGAACGAGAATCTCAGCACCTCAAATTTCAAATTTGCGTTCAAATTTCAATGAATTATCACGTACGTTAACCATGAAGGAAAACATTGTGAGAAAACCTGCCAATTGAAAAGTTCCTAGGAATTTCTTAGGTGTGTAATTCGTCAACTCACACTAGGTCAGCGTGGTGGACGACGACCTAAACCTATCCATAAAAGGGAAGGGTCGTGCTCAGTAGCAGATGGTATATGGGCATATGATGAAAGTGACTTTGGAAAGTGCATTTTTCATAAATTAAAATATAAAAATAACAATTTTATTTGCCTTAATTATTTCTAACTAAATATGGCATACTTAAACATGAAGCAAATAGAGAAACACATCTTAAATTTATTTTCGTTTAATTACAATATTATTAAAGTTTTACAATGTGTTACAATGGTAAAAATTAAAAGTTTAAGTTATTTTTTTTTGTGTTCTGTTTATGCTTTTCGTGAAAGAGTAATGGTTTTTGTTTATTTTCATTGCATGACTGAAGAGCTAAAGTAATTAAGACAAATGCTTAATGTGGCGAGCACACATCAATGTGTCGACACTTGTTACTCGCGTGTACCGCCACCTCCCCGCGCCCCCGCACCCCCGCACCTGCCGCCCGCGCCAACCAACTCACTGAAATTTCTCACAAACTTTGTAACAACATTTAATGTTATGATTGTATTAAATGTTTTCTACGAAAATGTACCACAAATATTAGCCGAGAAACTTTGCTTAAGACCCCAGCTCTAAGAGGCCTCGGCTCCACCACGCAACCCTTACCGCCCCGACTATAAGGCTCAGAATGGCATCCACGACAAAGGGGAAGTAGCAAACGAGCTTGTTAAATTTACAATGAGCTCACGCCAGATGATTCAGTTCCCATACACACAGTTCGAAGGTTGATTGTGTACATAGAATAATATTTTTCTTGCGGGCAACACTCCTTAAGAAATTTCAACAATAGGCGACGCAAGCGGTCGCTCTGTGGAGCGTGAACAAATTGTTCCGGAAAGTATAATCTTTATTTAATATTTGAGCACAAAAATACACTTTTGTACAACTCAACAAACCCCTCTGTAATATCCAACATACCATTGTAATACAAAACCAACGCCATAACGAGAAACAGTTTCTCTTGACTTGTCTCTATGCTGAGTGGCATTTTGAATATAGAATCAACACGTGGTTATTACCCAATAGGCATTTTAGGAATTGGCACTATCTAAAACACAAGGCTGTTCTATACATGGAAGTGTTGCAACTTTTCGTGAATTACCATACAGTACATACCTATTAAATTCACGAACTAGAAAGGCCAATTTTTCAACTGGATAGCATGTGGGCTTCGTACGGATAAAGCAACAAATAAACGAAATTGAAGAAAGTATTTCAATTATTTTTGATTTTAGATTATTCTACAAACTAGTAAAAATACACCCAACAATCATGTGTCATGGATATTTGAAACTACGAAAGACTTTTTAGTCTCTGAAACACCCAGATCCAACAAAAATATTAGTCGACCACACAAATGTTTATCTCGGTGCGAGGATCGAGCCCTGAGCCTCTCAATTCGCAAGCTAATTTCGCTAATAGCCGCTGCTAAATGAAATATAAGAGAGCAATAACCTCGTCAATGATACAAAACAAACTAATAACCACCCTAAATAAATAAATAGTATGCACTTTAAGCCTACACAATAGAATCATATTCATTTTTTGTATGGCAATCTGTAAACGAAAGCAAACAGCCGATCAAATCGCGTGGCGGGTGCGTGCGGCGCGGGGTGGGGTGCGGCGGGGGCCGGGGGAGGGGAGGGGGCAATGTGTGGGTTATTTTGTTTGTTCAGCGTAATTAATACATCGGCTTGTGCGGTATCTGGCAGCTACGAGCACGAGCGATGTACGACCGCAGGTGTTCGCTGATTTTGCGGCCCCACGCTCACAATCATACATCGCGAATATTTGCCAAGCTACTACAATAAATGGCTCTCAACAAGTGCACAAATTGGTTTACCTTTTTAAATATTATTGTTATTGAAATTGGTGTTTTTTGGTTATCATCATCATCATGACCAGCCTCTCTCACGTCCACTACTGGACATAGGCCTCTCCTAATACACGCCAGGGGGCTCGATATTCATTTGAAACTTATGTTTGCGCACGCAAAACACCCATAACAGGTCTTTATTGAGGCTGATTATGCAAGCGTATAATTTTAATGTAAAATAGTTATTTAGCTTACTATCAGAAAATACAGGTGTTACTGTGTATACTGTGCATAAAGCTTTCGAAATCAGTCCCACATTATCCCCTTTACCACTCGCATGTGATGCCCCACATTAAAAATCATCATACACTAATACAAGCCATTCATTTGACTAGTGGCTCGCGCCAATTCGTTTTCAAAACACTTTTCATGTAAAGCCTTTTTATTCCTCTATTCCATTTGCGGCAGACGCGCCGACGTCCGAAGGATCAAACGCTCTCCTTCGGTTTGTATGAGGTGACGTCACGCGCCTCTGCCCCACTGAAACTTTAAAATTGCAGCGGCGATAGGGGGTGCCAGGGCGGAGGGGGGAGGGGTCCGGTAAAACGTCGCTTTAGTGCGAATAAATTGGGGATTTTATGAGCGTGGAGAAGTAGCGACGTCTCATACACCTTCATCCAATTACTGCAGCTGGAGAAAGCTTATGTGGCATCATGTTCACTTTTACATATAGATGGCACTCTTCGAAAATTCTCTTTTTATCTCGACACGATGCTTGGGATGCACCGGAAGTAATGTAGGTTAAATTTTAATATTTTAAATTCGATCAGCGAAGAAGCTATAGAAATAAAAATAGAAAATTTTCGTTTTGCGATCAATTGAACACAAATTTTGTATTGATGATGTGAAGGGGCTGATTCTAGAACGGACCATCCATTCATGGGAACGTGTTAGTTTTGTATCAGTTAAGGTCGCAAGTTCGTTAACGTACTATAACATAGGCAAAACCTCTGGGATACATGAGTATTTTTGATCAGCACTCAGCAGTGACCGTTTATCTAGGTGAGCTTCCTTCTTTGACGTAAGAATAAACATTCTTATAGCCACTTATTCTTATAGAACTTACTAAATCACGAAAAAATCAAGTACGTAGCATCATCTCTAAGAGCTTACGTCTTACAATTCAGCCCATTAGCAAAGTGAATAATTAGTGCCAACTGGCGAGTCTCGTCGACATGGCTCGTCATACACGAGTAACCGCTTCCGGTCACGCGCTGTACGGCCCGTACCGTGTAAACACGCCTTACGGGACGCTCCGACAACTTCCACTGAGAATTATAGATACTCCCAAAGCAGCGTACTATTGTCTCTTTAGTTATATATACTGTTCTCAAAGGTGTGAAATAAGAGAAAGGTTCCCTTTTTTATATTTGAACTACGAATCGCTAAAAATTACCTCCAGCAGAAATACACACACATGGTTCTGATTACATACTAAGTTACTAGTCTTGGGTCTTGGGTAACAGATTACAAAAGACATTTTGGTCTCACAACCGATGTTGGTGAATAAAACAATCATTCTCAATTTAAGTAATTGCCAACAAGACTAGCTAATGCTAACACTAGAACCCCGTGTCAAAATTTCCCATCACATATAAATCTGAAGGATTACAAGGAGGAAATCCGATGACCACTTTTCGTTCTCTTTTCGACGCTCCGTGGCACTAACAAAATGTTTGTATATTATCAGATTACAAACAAATTGGTGGTTTATTGAAACGCTATACCAACATAGCATTTATATCGATTCACAACTTTCCTAGTTTTCCAGTTGAGGTATCAACAAACATACACGGGATAGTTGAAAGGCCGACGGTCGCGACACACTAGTGCTGAGTGAGTTAAGGGGCGCGAAAGTTTCGCATCAAAGAAAAGGTCGGACAAGTTTTGTTCGATACAATAATATATTCCTGACCTCCTGTGCTCTCACTTTACGAATATAAACGCGCTCTTGTACTGTTGGGCGTATGGTGATTCTTTTATATTTCTATTTACAAAATGAAAACCTTTGAACTGTTGATTCTCATTGGTTAACACAAGTATGCCAGTTCTATTTTAAAGCTATATACTCTAGGTTTGGATGATCAGAAGCAAAGACATGAAACGCAACTTTATTACTATTTTATGTTCCTATTTAAGGCTTACTGTGCCCGCGATTTCATCCGAACGATATTAAGCAAAAAGAAATGTCGCTTGTTCGCATAGTTTACGATAAAATTAGCCCATGTTACTCTACATTACACTACCTACTTCCCAATGAAGATCCCGTCAAAATTGATTTAGCCCATTCAGAGACTAGCCGGACCAGAGAGATATTAATCCATGTGCATTTAGCACAAAGCAATTATGTTAATGTTTTATTAGACACTCAAATGTCATTGTGCGATTAAACATAGTTTTATATTTAAAAAGAAGTTGGTAATGGTTGAAATAAAAGTGTTCACTGAAAGTGTTACAATAATAGCTCCTGCAATTCACAAGATTGAACATTATTCCTCTATTATTCGTTGACAATAGTAATGTGTCGGGACGGCGGCAGGCGAGACTTGGGGCCGGCTGCCCCCGAACCCCCACCCCGCACCACCTGGCTGAGTTATCGCGTCGTTATGTCCAACAGGCCGACAATATTTATTACTTTAACCATTATTATAAAAAACCATATGAGCTTGAGAATTCAAACATATTTCTTTTGAATTGTTTTCATTCACACGTTATAATCATTATTTATTTTATAGGTACACGTAGGGGACAAACCTCACATTCTGTCGGTCATGTGATTGAGCTCTGTGTTTCAAATTATTGCATGCAATTGTAGTTTTAGTGTTCCACTGGCGAATTACACTTGTTTTTATGAAACTGGGTAAAGAGAGTAATAGAAGCACCAAATATTAACTGTGAATTAGTTTTTGAACAAGGATGAAAATTCTTTTGTTGAAAACCCTGTTTACTAAATTGCTACTGTTTCTAAATACGCATCTATTTCAATTTTCAATTAATAAATTGCTAAATCGTAATCATACGTTATAACACTTGATCATTTCACAGCTATCAAAGATAAAATAATTAAGTCTCCGTTTCCTTAATCCTCCACCTTTATCCATAAAATTAAGGTCCATAGAATGAAAGTCCACTGCTGGACTTAGGCCTCTCCCAATAACCTATCGGAAGCAGATCTGTGCACCTTGCCTATGCCAAAAATATTTACTAACTTAAGTTAATACACGTAACGATCCAGCGTCCTTTAATTGCTCCGAATAAACAACAAAAATCTATGTCGTCCCTCTGTTGACTCGCCATAAAGGGTCTCTGTCGCAAAAAAGCTGTGTCCAAAGTTCCAACGCTTTAAAAAGTCGAGGGAGCATTTGTTATATGAATATTTAACGCAAATTTCACCCTTTTAGAAGGTAATATTTTAATCGTAATAAAGTAAGGGAGTTTCCTTGCGGAACAAGCCGTGCCTTTGATGTTGACGTTTTATTCGCCCACTCGGCCGCCGCCTGCCGCCGCCCCCCGCCGCCCCCGCCCCGCGCAGCCCACGGCAACGCTTTATTATTTACGGTCGCTGTCGAGTGACGACACTTTAGTCCTCACACGCACACACACACACAAACGTAATTACACTTAAAGAGACGAATTCATATTATTTTGTTTAAAGTTTATCTTAAATCTGAACGCCTTTTCTATGCGACTTTGTCTAGAAAAGCAATCTGTGTTTATGTTTTTTTTTCTGTGATCGAAGATTATAATACTTGTGGCAACTGGCAAGTACTTCATACATTGCGATTCTTCTTAAAACTTATAGTAAGCATAATATAGTTCTGCCCTTTGGGGTAATTTGCAGTTAAATAAATAAATAAATAAATTATCATCCAAGAATTCAGGCGATGTAGTTGTACGATAACAAACGCCAGTACTTCGTGAAACAAGTCAATATTGTGAATAAATCCTAATAGTTCACTTCGCTCAACACTTGTCAATATAAACGTGAAACAATAGAATAATACTAAGCAGGCTGCACACCAACTTGATATCACATCATTGAAGCCAACATTTCAATTTATGACTATACCCACCCAAGTGCCCGGGGAAGAGCTCAACAAATTGATATCGGCGGCTCACAGACATTAAACATCTGTTTCGGTAAAAAAAATTAAATTAACCACGAGATAATGTGATACTGAACGGGCTGCGAACTTCTAGTTTCCAAGAAAATCATTCCCAAGTTGAACTGTGGCGCCGCGAGCTCTCGGCCGCGCTGTTATCTTATACTTGGCTATGGATTTCATTAGCATGCCATCAATACGCAGTTTTATATTCTACTTAGTAAGCATAATATCGATGTTAAATAATTACCGATAACAGACCAATAGTTCAACGTTATATTTTGAACTAATATGAATTTTTGTAGTCCTAAAGGTAATTTGAAAAATTAGTGAAGGCCTCGAGATTTAGTTGCGTATCATCTGGTCCTTTAACAGTGAATGAAAACAAAGTGAGGAAACCTGCAAACCTTAAAGTTCCAAGGCATTTACATCATTTAAAACGAACTGATGATGATGATTCAATTTACAATAAGGCTGACGATATAGAGTGCTTTGCGATTCATTGCTTATTACCAGACTGTAAGACTCTTACCTGGGATGTGTTTCCATACCCGTTTGTGATTCATACTGTCCCCAGAAATCAGCCAATAAGCCTACTTATTACAAATATAAAAACAGGTAAAATAACAACTTAGCTTAGAATGCTAAGTAATAATACCCAACACTGCTTCCAGGCTCTCCATAACAGCATGCGCCAAGACTCGCTACGCAACTGTTGTGATTCTCAGTGATTACTAACATCTGCATCATGAACAATAAAGGCAAAACTCTCTTGGACCCTAACCACCGGTGGCTTGGGTCGTAGACCCCGCCATCTGCGGGTATAATTTTTATATTTTTAAATGTACTTTTTTTATAAAACTTTATATTTAAAAATGTAAAAAATAAGTTGAATAAATAAAGGCAAAACTATACACAATTACAATTGGCAATTACACCCAGTCAAAGCCCTTAAAAGAGGATTTTTGCATCTTTTTTCACTAATTAATACACCACAAATGATATCATCGGGGTTAGAAGTTGTTCGGTCGATGATCGCTATGTGAGATGTCAATATCGGTCGGCACGCGGGTCGCCGAGCCCCGTATAAATTTGAGTATTAACACGGTGCGGCGACCGGTAATACTGCCCGCAAGCCCCCAACGTGATATACGGTTTCATTTAATAATAACCAATAATGCAAAGTGTTCTACCCTTTACATCGGGGTCAGGCGCCAAGTCTTAACTTTGTGTCGGCCACATAGACCTCTTTCACGCCTCATTGCACTTACACTCTCAATCCAACTCACTACATTTATGTTTAATAGTTCTATTTGCAAACAAACCAACTGACTAAAAAGTCAGGTGTTTTGTTCTGCAAC
Organism: Cephonodes hylas; assembly: GCA_030295005.1. Lineage (NCBI taxonomy): Eukaryota > Metazoa > Arthropoda > Insecta > Lepidoptera > Sphingidae > Cephonodes > Cephonodes hylas. Next base: position 18,947,271 of record AP025361.1, read on the forward strand.
CACTTGAGTAAAAGTAGGCTGTGAATTTTTTCTCTGCAGCCAGAACTCTTCTTACAATCACTACGGCAATACGGTATATACTACGTAGTATAATTGAATAATTGGTTAAAGGCGATTATTTGACCCAAAAACCGTCTGCTACACAGTATCTAGATACTGTGTCTAGACTAGGGAATGCAATCCCGATCCCGCGGGATCCCGATCTCGCGGGATCCCGAGTAATTTTTCGGGATCAATCCCGACGCATCATATGACGAGATCCCGTTCGAGATTGACGGGATTGGGCGGCAGTAGTCAGGATTTATTTCAGTGTGGAGGAACAAGGGGGCGATTTTTGCAGTTTGCATATAATTGCTCCGCCACGCTATTGCCAACCAGTGTTGAGTCGGAGAGGGCATTTTCAGCAGCGCATTACATTGCAAAGGACATTAGATGCCGTTTAGCAGATGATACTATTCATAGGTACCCTTTGTTTTTTAAAGAGTCATTTTCAAAATCACTCGTTTTAGGTAACTACTTCCTAATTCCTTTCAAATATGTTTATTATTTTGATTACCTAATTTACCTATGTTAATTTCCTTAAAACCTGATAATTATTTTTGGTTGGTAAGATTAAAGAATAAAGGTTTTTATTTTCTTTCGAGTAATATTTATTTATTTATTTATATTATTTTTGTACACTTGTTACGTGCGACACACATACAAGGATTGCTGATGACCACAATGGCCCGGTTACCCAAAATCGCTGATGCTTCGTCGTTCCACATACGGATCAAGGCCGCGTAAACGCCGACTCCGCGACCTCAATTATTAGTTATAAGTTTACTATATATATATTGTTATTATTGTAGAAAGATATAATTCTTGTATCTAACATCGATCAAGAAACTAGTATCTAGTTAATAAATTAGTATTATAAAATTTTTGGTTTTTTTTAAGTCCTTCGGCTGTGACTAACGTAATTGGCGCAGTCGGTAGGATTCTAGAGTCAGTGCGTGGCGGTCATAGGTATCAAAAATCGTTGCCTAGCTTGACTCCGCATAGTCGCTGGCGGGCTCTTAAGCCATCGTCTGGAATCCGAAACCTACGAGGGCACGGCCGGGGACGTACTCAAACATCAGTACAAAGAAAAACCAACTTATGTAAGTACTCTGAAATTTTATCCTAAGTGTTGCCTCCTGTCTCCAAAATTTTCCATCCAAGGAATAAAGGGGAGGAATCTGTCTCTTCAAGACAGATTCATAGGAACTTCGCTTTAGATAATAGTAGGAATTTAGATAGTAATAGAAATTTAGGAAGTGATAATAATTTAGATAAAATGACATTTGACCCGGACAATATCTATAAGGCCCTACGGCCGGTCCCTGAGTTTGATGGGAACCCAAATGTCCTAACTAGGTTTATACAAATCTGTGACCAAATAGTGGCACAATACATGAAAAACGAACCGTCATATCAATTAAGTAATCTGTGTCTCATAAACGGAATTTTAAATAAAATCACGGGTCCTGCCGCCAGAACAATAAATTCTAACGGCATTCCTACAAACTGGCTAGGTATTAAAAACGCCTTGATAAATAATTTCGCAGACCAAAGGGATGAAACCGCCCTTTATAACGATCTTTCTCTCGCAACTCAAGGCAATGATACACCTCAAGAATTCTACGACAAATGCCAGACCTTATTTAGTACAATTATGACATATGTGTCCTTACACGAATCAGTTACAACCACGATAGAGGCTAAACGCGATCTTTACCGTAACTTGGCTAAGCAAGCCTTCGTAAGAGGGTTAAAAGAACCCCTCGGGTCACGTATTCGATGTATGAGACCCGAGACAATTGAAAAGGCTCTGGAATTTGTCCAAGAAGAGATTAATATAATGTACCTACAGCAGCGAAATGATTCCGTACCTGAGCGACGTAACACTCCAGCACATCCGAGCACACCACATAAGGTACCGTCCTTAGGTTTTAATATGAACATGCCTAAAATGTTTAGTGTACCTACCCCTAGTCCAGCGTGGCCGAAACCATCACCCGTATTTGCGCACCCTTATACATCGCAACAGGCACCCCAATGGCGTCCGAACGCCCAGATTTCTCATCCGCAGCAACGCATGCTTACATATCCCACGCGTACTCAGCAAATGTTCCGGGCGCCGCCGCCAAATTATAATCCGAATAATAGTTTTAGATTACCTCCTAAAAATGTACCAGTATATAATGCCGGGCCGAAACCCATGAGTGGTGTAAGCCATTACGTACCGAAGGTATTACCACCAACCTTAACGGGACGCGATTGGAGAGTTCACGGTAATCCTCCGCCATCAAACTATTTTAAAAGTAGGGAGATGAATTTTAACGAAATTGCAGATTACAACGATTATAACGATAGTTATTACGGCGAGTGTTATTATGAGCCATTTACATATCCTCCTTATTCGGAATATTACTGCGACATGAATCCGGAATATGAATACGCTATCGATCAGTCTCAATACGATCATACAAACGCGAATAATGTTACCGACGCGGAAGCGCAAAGCCCGGTTGATAATAAGCAGGATTTTTCCGAGGGCCGTTCCACGAAAGAACCAAGATAGAATTAAATCTACATTCCAAAAGGGAATTACGCTACGTACAAATAGCGGATCCCCACTTAAGTTATTAGTTGATACCGGCGCGAATCAATCCTTTTTGAGCCCTGAAGCATGTGACAAATTTTTCCCCACTATTCCACGTGATTTTGATCCTTTCGAAGTTACTAATTCGCGAGGTACTAGCATACATGAACATTCAATTACCATCCCGCACTTTCAGGAATTTAATGAACAAAGATATGCGAAATTTTTCATATATAGATTCCATAATTATTTCGACGGACTTATAGGTTTGGACTTGTTAGAAAATTGTAACATAGATTTAAAGAATAATTTGTTAATTACGGAACATGCTTCAATACATCTCAAGTGCTATAAGTGTCGAAAATCGAACCCGTACGAAACGATCCCAGCCGGCTCATCCAAACTAATAAACGTACCGATATATGACTCGGAAGGTGACGTACATGTGCCTCAGCAAATAGTTTCTAATTGCATTATCCATGAGTGCGTTACTAAGGTCTCGGACAGAGTAGGCACGATTGAAATCGAAAACCCCACCTGTGACGATATTACTATTAAATTTGAACAACAACCGCGCATACAGGTATTTAATATCGAATGCATAACGCCAGGGCCGGATTCGGAACGTGTTAAAAATGTTTTAAATCGTTTGCGAACTGATCACTTGAACGTAGAGGAGAAATGCAATTTGGAAGCTTTGTGCAGACGTTACGCAGACGTATTCTATCTCGATGGCGAACCCTTAACGTTTACGAATAAAATTAAGCATAGGATTAGGACAACGGACGAATTACCGGTATATAGTAAAAATTATAGGTATCCATTTATTCATCGTCAGGAAGTTAGGGAACAGATTACTAAGATGTTGGAACAAGGCATTATTCGGCCATCCGATTCCGCCTGGAGCTCACCTATATGGGTAGTCCCTAAGAAAGTTGACGCTTCAGGGAAGCAGAAGTGGAGAATAGTTGTTGATTTTAGGAAGTTAAACGACAAGACCATAGACGATAGGTATCCGATTCCTAACATCACGGATGTTCTAGATAAACTAGGTAGATGCCAATACTTCACGACCCTGGACTTAGCATCAGGATTTTATCAGGTCGAGATGGACCCCGATGATATCCAAAAAACAGCTTTTAATGTCGAACATGGGCATTTCGAATTCTTACGAATGCCAATGGGCCTAAAAAATTCACCATCCACATTCCAACGAGTGATGGACAATGTGCTTAGAGGGTTACAAAATGAAATCTGTCTAGTTTACCTCGATGATATTATCGTCTTTAGTACATCCCTGCAAGAGCACATAGTAAATCTAGAAAAAGTGTTCGACAGGCTACGTGACTCCAATTTCAAAATCCAAATGGATAAATCTGAATTTCTGAAGTTGGAGACACCATATCTAGGCCATATAATTAGTCGAGAGGGTATAAGACCTAACCCTGATAAAATAGCGGCTATTCAAAAATATCCACTGCCTAAGAGTAGCAAAGAAATTAAACAATTTTTAGGACTGTTAGGTTACTACAGAAAATTTATTCCGGATTTCGCACGTATAACTAAACCGATGACTAAATGCCTCAAAAAGACCAATAAGATAACGTTTGACCCCGAGTATATCGATAGTTTTGAAAAATGTAAGAATTTATTAACAAACGATCCGATATTACAATACCCGGATTTTTCGAAAGAGTTTAATTTAACAACGGATGCCTCTAATGTAGCGATAGGTGCCATCCTTTCACAAGGACCGATAGGTTCAGATAAGCCCATATGTTATGCGTCCAGAACTTTAAACGATAGTGAACAAAAATATAGCACAATAGAAAAAGAATTGCTTGCCATAGTTTGGGCAACCAAATATTTTAGACCATATTTATTCGGTCGTAAATTCAAAATTCTAACGGATCATAAACCCCTTCAATGGATTATGAATCTAAAAGAGCCGAATTCCCGGTTAACTCGCTGGCGGCTCAAGTTAAGCGAATACGACTATACTATAGTCTATAAAAAAGGCAAATGTAACACAAATGCCGATGCTTTATCACGAGTCCAAATTAATAATGAGGAAACAGACTCGATGTTCGTAAACCCCTCCGAGAGACCACCTAGTCGCGCTGATTCGTCAACTGAGACAGCTCACACTAGTAATGAAAACCCGATTCTTGAAGTTCCCATTACCGATGAGCCGTTGAATAAGTTCCATAGACAGATTTGTTTTACAATAGTAGGTGATATTAAACGACGAACAACAGCCACAAAACCATTCGACACACACACCCGTACTCACATTCAAGTATCAGAATCCAATTTAGAGCAAGACGTAGTAAATGCCATAAAGGAATACGTTAATCCGAAAGTAAAAACTGCCCTTAAAATAACACCCCCATTAGGGATGTATTCCATAATTCCGATCATACAAAATAATTTTAAAAGCTCTTCTATGAATTTAGTCTTAGCAAAGACTGAACTAGAAGACGTAAAAGAATATTTAAGACAGCAGGAAATAATTAAAAACTATCACGAGGGTAAGACTAATCATAGGGGAATAAACGAATGTTACTTATCACTTTCCCGGCGCTTTTATTGGCCGAAGATGAAAGAGGAGATAAGCAAATACATTAACGAATGCACAATTTGTGGACAGTCGAAGTATGATAGAAACCCTATCAGGCCACAATTTAACATCGTGCCCCCAGCCACCAAACCCTTTGAAATAGTACATATGGACTTATTTACCGCTCAAGCAGAAAAGTACCTAACGTTTGTCGATTCATTTTCTAAGTACGGGCAGGCTTATCATTTACGCGACGGAACTGCAATAAGTATTTTACAAGGATTATTAACATTTTGTACTCATCATGGGCTACCTTTAACTATAGTTACAGATAACGGTACAGAATTCACGAATCAATTATTTGCCGAATTTGTAAGATTACATAAAATTAACCACCATAAGACTTTGGCGAACTCACCTAATGATAACGGCATAATAGAAAGATTCCATTCCACTATAATAGAACATTTACGTATATTAAAGTTAAAGCAAAAAGATGAACCTGTCGTGAACCAAATGCCCTATGCGGTATTAGCGTATAACAGTTCAGTTCATAGTTTTACTAAGTGCAGGCCTCATGATATCATACGAGGTCATTTTGACCCCAGAGACCCCCTAGATATAGACCTGACAGCTCATCTTATGCAGCAGTATATTTTAAGCCACCGGGACCAGATGAAAGTAGTATATGATCTTATAAATAAATCCACCACGGTAGATCGCACTAACCTAATGAATAACCGTAATAAAAATAGGGAACCGGAAGAACAGTATCAACCCGACCAACAAGTATTTATAAGTAACCCGTTAGCGAGTAGGCAAAAATTAGCGCCACAATACACGCAAGACACTGTACTTGCAAACCTTCCGATTCACATATATACGTCTAAAAAGAAAGGACCCATTGCAAAGTCTAGACTTAAACGTACATGTAAGTCATCTCGATTGTTACAGGATTCGACTACTACTAATAGTCCAACTGAGTCTGGCGGCCGACATAAGACTTGAGAGTCTCGACGATGGACCGGGCCTCTTACCATTTAATCTCGGACCCACAAAACTTATTACTCATTATCATTCTTTCTTACAGTATATTGAATTATCCGATATAGAGGACAGAATTGATTCTGTTCAAAATCAACTTAATTATTTTAGAAATAAATTAGACAATCATACACTAGCCCTGTTTGAAATACAGATAAGTTATCTTAGCAATAAATTAATAAAATTGAAGTCGCAATTAAGAGGATTAGAACCTAACCGCGTCAAAAGAGGTCTAGTTGACGGACTAGGATCCTTAATAAAGAGTGTGACCGGTAACTTGGACCATTCCGATGCTGAACGGTACAATCATGCTATTAATGTCTTAGAAAATAATGAACATAAGTTGTTATCTGAGCTGGACGAACACATAAGTCTCAATAAAAATTGGATGACGCAATATTCAAGTTTAATCGCACATATCGTTGATAATCAGGAAAAAATTAACAACACGTTAGAAATTTTATTAAACAGAACCGTTTACGCAGATTACACATTGATTAAATTTGCCAAATTTGCACAGTTGCTAACTATTATAGGCGATAACGTGAAGGATTTATCTTTAGAGTTAATTAAGTTAGAGAATACCTTAGCATTTATAAGTGCATCGAGCACTCATCATAGTATGTTAGAAATAGAAAATTTAGTTAATATAATAGGTAAGCTAAAATCCTTATACAACAAGGATCAAATATTGGACGCGGAGTTAAGAGAATATTATAATATAATTAAACCAGGATTCTATTACATAGATAAAAGAATAGTCATTATTTTTAAATTTCCCATAGTCTCCCCAGATAATTTCGAGTTGTATAGGCTTTCCATTGTTCCTAATAAACACCACCAGACCTTTATCCCTTCATATCCTTTTATGGCAACTAATGGGATAAGTTTCATGTACATGGAGGCTGAATGCCCGAAGTTCGATCGTCGACATCTTTGTGAGGAGAGCATCAATCATCAGCCCCGAGGCCATGCCGACTGTATCCAGAGTCTCATCGGAAACCAGCCCCTACATAAATCATGCCAGCCGACGGAAATCGTTCTCACCAGAGAAGCTATGGAGCAGCTAGATGATCAACACTATACAATCGTCATCCCTAAACCAACAAAGGCTGAACTGAAATGTAGACGCCAGGACTACGTAACGCTAAGCGGAAGCTACCTCGTCACGATTCCTCTGAAATGTTCGCTGCGCACCGACGAATTCACCCTTATTAACATCAATGGACAAATTAAAGGACAGCCGCTGAAAATAGCAAACATACCGAATGGCTACCTTACAAGAGATGATACCAGCATCCCTCATCTTGAACTAGCATCAATCAACTTGAAAGGACTACATGATATTGAAGATAAGATTCAAGCCCAGCATCCAGTAAATTTGGACCATGCTATATATCATACCACAATACCTCTCTACACTGTGGTACTAGTTATAACCGCAATAAGTATTGGAGTTACTGCACGCCGTTATCTCAAAAAGTCTAAAGGATACAAGCCCTCACTATCTGAAAAGGACACCCCATCCAGCGAGGATCAAATATATGCAACCCCTGAAACAAGAAAAATTCAGACATCCACCCCAGCAACATTTTCGCTCAACGTTCTCAAATAGTTGCTGATCTGAGGGGGGAGGTGTTACGTGCGACACACATACAAGGATTGCTGATGACCACAATGGCCCGGTTACCCAAAATCGCTGATGCTTCGTCGTTCCACATACGGATCAAGGCCGCGTAAACGCCGACTCCGCGACCTCAATTATTAGTTATAAGTTTACTATATATATATTGTTATTATTGTAGAAAGATATAATTCTTGTATCTAACATCGATCAAGAAACTAGTATCTAGTTAATAAATTAGTATTATAAAATTTTTGGTTTTTTTTAAGTCCTTCGGCTGTGACTAACGTAATTCACTATATTATTTTATTTACTTATACAAAAAATAAATGTAAAACATTAATGAAGCATAACGATTACAATATAGGTACAATAGGCGGTCTTATCGCTAGCTGCGATCTCTTCCAGACAACTTACGCGACTGGAATGAAAGGTCGTAGTTCTGGCAGTTGTCTTCAGAATTGTAAAAAAAAATCAGAAAAAAAAACAATAATGTATATAAATAACAAATACATACATAAACATACATGAAAGTAAAAAGAAGATATGTTAACTTAACATTGAATAGAAGATATTAGTGTAAAGATTGCATGAGTAATTTACAGAAATCAAAACAACACTATTAATAAAATAATATAAATACTAAACGACATACATATACAAATACGAATATACCAAATAAAATATAAAGTTAAGAATAGTAAGCTCTGAGAAGTTTTTTAAAAGTGGAAAGCGATTTAGCTTTACGAATTGTTAGTGGCAATTCATTCCACAGATGTGCAGCATGGACTGTAAAAGAATTATTAAGAAATTTGGTGCTATGCTGTGGAATTTCAAGTGTTAAATTTTCTGAGGACCTAAGCGGTCGTGCATGTGTAGCGCTGTGAAAACGGAAACTATCTTTGAGATAACGGGGAGCAGTGGGATTGAATAAAATTTGAAAGAGTAGCAAAAGAATACGAGTATTCCGGCGAAGGCGCATAGATACCCACTTGAGGTTATCACGAAATTCAGAGACGTGGTCATAGTTTTAATATTTTATTTTACTTAACCTCACTATCACAAACAAGCAGTTATTAGTTTTTTTAGTCATCCAAATTAATTATTTTTTAAAAACTAGACGGGATCCCGAAAATTCCGGGATCCCGCGGGATTGATATTTCTAATCCCGCGGGATCTCGAATTTGCAATCTCGAGTCGGGATTGCATTCCCTAGTCTAGACACATCGCCTGCAGGGTTGTGTATTAAAAAATAGCACACCGTATTTTTTTTCACTTACTAGAAGACCAAATATTAAAATATGCGAATTTCTTAGAACAGGCGTGGGTTGCAGGGATCAAGAAAATATAGCTGTATAAATCTTGATACTTGCTAAAGAATTTTCATAGAATAAAGCATCCAAGTTAAAATTTGTAATGATACGAAAGTGTGGGAGTTTCACTCGTAGTACGTGGTAGGTGGTGTTAAAACGTGTGTTAAGGTCGTTTAATATTCATTCTGTTATCATTCCTCGCCCTTTGAGATCCAATTGGCACTCGAAGTGTTTTCGTTCGGTCGCGGAAACAATCTAACGCCTTTGATTTATGACGGTGTCGACTTTAAACGTCAATGAGATGTCGCGTCGCTTCATTATTTTACGCGAAAATAAAAAGCTGCTTCATTTGTGTTATTGAATACATTAACACGTACGCTCGAGAGTTCCCAGTATTGTTATTAACCCAGGTATAATTGATTTTATATTCTTCACAAAATGCTCATTATTAGTACAGATTCTTCAAATATGTGTTATAATATTGAAGTTTAAATATCGACACAGAAGTACAGGAATGCCTGTTCTTATGGAGATACAGGGCTTGAGAGATTTATTTATGTCTTGTCTAAAATTTGTATGTGGTATTTTCAGTGTACAAAAGTGTGTGTCCGTTCCCCTCCGGACTAGTATTCCTATACCTCTCTCTAAGATAATGAACATTATAAGATAATAATAATTCAGGGAGCACACACAGCGTCGTCTCCTGTGACGGGCCAATTAAAATGGTATAATAAATAAATTAATTATGTAATAAATAACGTGGATAATACTTTCGGGTCACGGCGCGATACCGTTTATTTGTTTAATCTAAATGCTAATTGTCCGCACGGGGAGGCGACCACCCCTCGCCCCGCCGCCGCCCCTCCCGCGCGCCCCGCCACCCCCGCCGTCGTCCACCTGCGGGACACTGCTCTCTGGACGGAACAAACGCAACAGCATCCCATTTGTATGTGGCGATAGCGATAGATGAAGTGCAGGTGTTTATGCACTTAGGTATACTGTTCATGGAAGGTCTGAGTTTTTACATGTACGTCAAAATGATATGTGCCACTGTAGCTCGCTATTTTTGTTAGTGCCGCTCCATAATGTCAACACTGCCCAAATGATCCAAAAATAGTGCCGTCTGCCAACAACGATTACGATAAATAATCGAATTTTAGGTGCGCTCTAGAGAATCTCTGACTTTCCGATCATCCTCAGCTCTTGTAGGTCCCACTACTGGACATGTTCTCCACTACAACTGAGAGGGTTTAGACCTTAGTACCACGCTGGCCTAATAAATTCATTTTAGGTGTTACGATGTTTTCCTTCAACATAAAGTAAGTTACGATTCATTGTGAATAAGCACACCTACTTCAAAAATTCCGAGGTACCTGGAGTTTTAACCTGCGAGCGCCGAGATTCTCCACCGCGCACCTAATCCTCGAGGCCATCACTATCCATCGTCATTATCATTCACAATACATTATCACGTATTTTAGCGGTTTATGTCATACTATGTCTTCTTCTATATCTTCTATATCATCCTTTTGGACATGGTAGTGCTATAATATTCAAAGATTTATTTCCTTTTTAAATACTCCTCGAGATTGATTTTATCAGCGTGCTGTCACTGTGGTAGCGCAGCGGGCGCTGGCGGTACTAACTCACAAAAAGAACCACCGATCAATTAACACGATTAGGCGACAATTGAGCGGCAATCGGCGGCGGGTCCGGGAACCGCAGCCACACAGCGCCACACAGCGCCGCACCACCCGCACCACCCGGCGCCTGCAATTAATTAACAAACGACTTCCCGCTCTCGTCTCGTTCACCAATAATTGGACTATTGCACGGATAAATGAATCAGCACTGGTTTCTTTCACTCATTAAATCACTGATGTGCTAAAGGAGCTTTGGCTGCTTGTTACAGTTTTAAACTAAACTGGATTCGACGAATTTTATACGCTTTCTTTTTCAATAAAGAATTATGTAATGCTTATTGATAAAAAGGGACATTTCTGCCACTAAACCTGGTAGGTACCATGTATGTAATAATACAAAATCCGGCGTCAATAAAGTTATTTAAAAGTGGGTCGGCGACAGGGCTCCTCCGGCGGACATTATCCGCAGTCCACTCCACGCCATTATTACTCAGCCTATCGCCGTCCACTGCTGAGCGTAGGCCCCCCAAGAAAGTGCCAACCATCCCGGTCTTGAGCAGGCCTCATCCATCCGTTTCCCGCCACCTTTCTCAAGTCGTCGGTCCATCGTGCTATGTACATTATTACGCCATACATTAATTATATTTTGCATTCATCCACAACGTGTACCGATTTGTAAACAACTTAATCCTGCACACAAACACAAAAAGCAAGTGCCTTTGATTCGAATTATTTTTACATGTAAAAATATCTTTTTATTAAAAATCATGTTTACTTTCATCCAAGTGTACGTTTAATGGATTGACCTCCCCCCAATTGAGCGAGTTTATCGTGACTGGGAACTTCACACGAAGTGCGACCACGCAAAAGCCTTAAACGAATGAAAAAGCAATTGTGCAGCTCAGCAAAGCCGTGCGAGTGACAGAGAAATGCGCTCGAGCTCAGCGATTTTTAACTCCACGAATTAAACGCATGGCCACACAACGGAAAGACATTACAATAAAAAATATTATGATATTACTGGATATATATTTAAATATTAGTTTCCATTTATAACACGAGACTGCCGCGATTTTACCCCTTTAATACACCCACCTATTCAGTATAACAGCGCATTACAATGTGTCCTTCTATCTATCATCACTATTATTACACCAGGAAGACCTGTCTACCTTCTAAACTAGAGTTTTTCTATATTCCAAACTGTAAGTAGTCGGATGCTACACTAAGCGACGGAGCTTTGTGCTGTTTTGTCAATATAATAGTATCCCGTATGATAAAAATGCATATTAGATAGACTATGGGCGCCGTAACGGAGTCCCCGACGATAAACACATTCGATATTTCCGCGGGCGCCCCTAATGGGATAACCTGGTGTACGGCGAGCAGCGGCCCTGTAGCCTCCTCTACTACTACTGCAAAGCTAAAGATATACCCGCACTCACCGACGGGCACGGGCTGACGGTCACACCGATGGGAACAAATTCTGTGTCATATTATAAAATATTTGGTGAAGTTAATTCTACAAGAGATGACAAACTCACAATGAAGTGAATTCCGTTCAATTATTTCAATTGATATTCAGATTTTATAAACTGCAATTCATAAGTATTTGACGAATTTGGGATGCAAATTTGTACTGTGAATTTATGCATATTTTTATTGTTACTGTTGTTATTTAAATTCCAATATCGTCCCATATTCGATGTGACATTCACGTGTGTGTAAGTGTGGAGGGAGCGCGGCTCACGATCCTCTCTTTATTCAATTGGTCGTTTTGCATAAACTGTTCACTTGGCCGAGGGCAAGCGCCAGTGGAGGCCCGCGTCGCCTCTCCTCACAACTAAACAGTATACTACATTAGACACTGGTACAGACCCGGCGATGGGATCCCGCGGAACTTTACTATACTATGGCCCCTGCTTGGTTTGAGGAATGTTAAATTTGTATATTTTTACTGCAGTCGATCCCGTCTATACGCTTTCATTTCTCGATTTAAGCTGACTGTGGAAGCTATACGCCTTCTGCACCCTTGATACGCCTGCACTGTCCTACGGTTCCCTACAATAATAAGATTTATGTTGTAAGAAAAGTTAACACATCATACTGGACTACTGAACACTCATATAGACTGGGCCTAAAGTTATGGTAATAATGAGATCCTTAATTTTGGTCCTGCCCTGCGACTACGTTACTATTTGTAAGGTACTAGCAGCCGTGAGATAAGGCGTGTAGCGAGGGTTGTGCATGGAGTATAAGCTCAAGAGTGGCGGTATGTCAGTGCGGGCGGAGAGACGCGCGCTAATTTGTAAAGGTGACGGTGGGAGCGCCGCGACGCCGCGTCCCGTTCCACACAAGTATTAGAGGAATTTATCGGAAGCGCATAGTAAATGTTATGTCGACTTGCGTTTCAGTCTGAGGCTTACAAATTGAGTACCTACACCTCGATATTTCCCAAGTGTCTTATCTTACTATAAAAGCTTATCACTCTGTTATTCATCAGATGTAATATTAAACATCTTGGGAAAATAAGTTTATTTAAAATTTTCAATGTTATTTGCGGAACATCCTATAAATGTAACCTTACGTGACAACATATAAATGGAAACTCCACCTGGAAAAAATAGGAATAATAAGTTAAGTTAAACGCTACGACAGACTTTTGAACAATTAAGTTATGCAAAAATAAAAGTACATGCATCCGCGCCGGGTTCCCGATGCCGACCGGTAGCGCCGGATCGGGACTCTATACCCGCGGGGTTCGCCGCCGGCTGGAAATCACACAAAGCTAAGCAATAACTAATAAGTATAACACAACTCGCTCGTAGACTGCTTGTCTATAAACGTGTCAGCACACTACGTGCATGTCACCCTTTTTTTTTGTTATAGAGGGGAAAGCTATTTATGGCTCTATAACAAAAAAAAAATAAAAGAAAAAACAAAAACCAAAAAAAGGGTGACATGCAACAAACCCTAACAAACAACACTCGCCTTCCAACTTAAAAATAATTTTCATCAGGCCACATGTGCCCTGCTGATGCTAATGTTACTCCTCTATGACTGAGACACTGAGCCAGCGTGGTGTACTAAGCCCTAAACCCTTTAACAATAACACTTTTGTACCCCGAAACGTAACATGAAAATGATTTTCAAAACTGCCGAATGTTAAAAAACGATTTCAGTCCAATCGCCACTCTAATAGTGAAGTAAAAGACTATCCGCATGGTGTGCTGGTGTGTCCTGTATGTGCACGTGAGTCGGCGGGCCCGACGTCACGGCCGCTCCGGCGCGTACACAAATTAGTTCCGGCCCAGTGGAGCCGCCAAGTGCCGCGTCACCACTCACCAGTCACCGCGCACGCCGCACACACTTTTGATCATCTTCTTGCAAATGAATAAATGAAGATTCTACTTGGGCGTCTTTAGAGTGCCACACCACAATAAGTAGAAGTCGTCTAATAATAAGCATTGTACAGTCCGAATAGACTATAGAGCATCAAAATCAATCGTCTCCAAAGTGCTATCGGTTTTTTCCTTTACGAAAGTTTCAGCAGTACAGCCACTAGAATAATTTAATAAAGCACAATAATCCGGCTGCCGTGGTTATGCCACATATTTTACTAATAAATTGAATAACGTTACAGCACATTTAACAATTTTCTTTACACACAGCAACAAGTGGACGTACCTAGGTAATAACTGGAAATAGTTAATGCGGAAAAGTGTAAACTTCTCTGCGGCATTTCACCGCAGACGCCGCGGTGCGAAGATCGCGGGCTTTCGTACCGGGGGAGGGGTGCAGGGGTGCGGGGGGGGGGCACGCCAGTCGCGGCGCGGGTATGACGGCCGGATCGTAACTCAAGTTAATCTAATAGAAACCACACAATATCACTTGTTGAGATTACTTGGAGCGAGTTGAGCCGCGCCGCTCCTCACCGCAACCGTACACCACACGCGCACCCACAGCGTCTGCTTCACGCTCTTCTCCTGATCTGCAGATTATGAAATTGATATTTGCGTGTAAAGGAACTTCGTGGAGTAATTTGTATGCAGGTTCCTTCAGAAATGTCATAATGACCAAATCCGACATTCCAAGTTTGAATATTAGCAACGCCATCTGTTATCTAAATCACGAAACCCCCCGCAATGGTGTAAACGTTGTGCGGGCAAGCGAGCGTATTATAAGGCGGTAATCAGCCGGCAGACAATGGTCCTATAATCTGTTTGTGTAGTGCCGATTATCATATTATGTACATACGTGATGTATGGTAATCCTTGCGCACACACGCGACCCGTTTCTCATGCAACACGGCTTTATTTGTATTATATAATGGCGTTATTGACCCGTCAATAATCCCTAAACATGTTGCGTATTACAAGAATATTATGGGTACTTAGTGTGTGTCTTCGTTCCCAGGGGATATGGATTAGGACTTATGTTTTAGAAGCACTCTGTCTCGTACACCAGTACCAATATTTAAATAATAAAACCGGATCTCGTGTTTGTAGAATTAACCATACTTTTCAATCTATTACAATATTATAACTGTTGTATAAATACATAATTATAATATCAAAACTATAATGTTTTGAGACCATCAATGATCTAATGATTTATGTAGACAATTTTGCATTAGACTTTTTATCCACTATTGGTATATAAGTTCCACTTAAATACTGCATTACTGCTCTGTCTGCAGAAAGGCATTGAATGTATCGAGAAAAGGAAAAACTAGTGTTGTCTACAATGAGTCGCGGCGGAGGTGTTTTGTTTACAGCTTTACCTCGCCCCGCCGACATACAAACACAGCTCGCTCTCTTAATTCGCCTTTAACGTGCGATCTATTAGACTAATCTAACTTCAGACATTCAAACGAGTCCACGAATTCTATCTCTGCAAAAACATTTAGATAGAAAAGTCTCTTCGTCGCAGCTTTCCTGTATTTCGACGTGAGGTGTTTTGATTTATATTTCTGATACTTGTTCTATTTACAAATTTAATGGCTCGTGTAGAATTGTCCAACCAATGACCAAATTTTTGTAATTCATACAAATTGAGAGAATTTTCATTATTATACTTTCTCATTTCTATATTACTAACACTTTACTTAGAGTCCCGCCAGAAAAAAACGTTTTACTTGTGTAAAAGATATGAAAAACATTTTAACATAGTTCATGCAGCGAACACTGCTACGACCGTAAACCCACTACTAAAACACAAGGAGCGAAGAAACCAACAAATAACGCACAGAATCTACAAAAATATTCACATTTGTAAACTCAAAGAAATACATTTGTTTGTCACAATACTCGCAGACAAATATGCATTGTTGTTGCTAGCCTGCCGCGCGGCCGAATGCGAAACACAAGAAACAATTGAGTAAATTTTCACGGCAGACACTGACCGTGCAACGTTTGTCCTTTAACGCAAATCGCATTTGGGAGATATGTGGTGTGGGCGCGGGCCCCGGACGCGACGCCACGCCACACACCGCTACACGCCACGAGACGCCACGGGCGGGGGCGCGGGTACACACTCCCTAACGAACGTTTGCATTGTCCACGTGTCAATTGGATGGCGCTCAATGGCGATCTGCAACGCACACGGACCAACCACTACTGCATTACCCGTACACACGATATGCACTACTGACCAGGCTTCCGCTCCGGCGACCATACACTTCAATTCACTTAGAACGTTTTGTTACTGTCTATGTTATTTAGCTCCATGCTCTTCTTTATTACGGAGCATGGAATAAAAACCCACAAAATATTACTATAACAATCAGCCGAGTATGCACAACTGGTGGACTGTCAACAATTCAAGAAGTCATTAGAGATTTATAATAAGACAGATGTACCAAGTTTTAAAATTTATGCTGTGAACGTGACATAAGCCTGTTTTTTGTAAGGTTCAAAATATTTCGCGTCCGCCTATGTTCATACCAATCTTCTTCATCAACCCATATACGCCCACTGCTGAGCACGGGTCTCCTCTACCATTGAGAGGGTTTAGGCCATAGTCCACCACGCTGGCCTAGTGCGGGTTGGCGGACTACACACCTAAGAAATTCCTAAGAACTCTTACGTGTGCAGGTTTCATCACGATGTTTTCCTTCACCGTTAAAGCAAGTGATAATTCATTGTGAATACACACATAACTTCGAAAAGTCAGAGGTGTGTGCCTGGGGTTCGAACCCGCGACCGTCGAGATTCTCGACCGCGCGCCCAAACCTCGAGGCCATCACTGCTTTCATACCAATAAATAGTAGCAATTTTTTTTTTTTTCATACCAATAAATAGTAGCAATACAACGCGAGATATTAATTCTTTACAACCCCGATTGCGACTCCTACTCCGTATTGAGTACAGTTTTATTTGAAATATATCGGCAGACAAAAGCGCTAACAATGATTTGAGTCCGCGGGCGAGTAGCTTTGTGGTCGGATTGTCGCCGGCCGGAGAGACGTGTGGAATGGAGCGGAAGACGGCGCTACGCTGTGCTGTGTCGTGTGTTGTATTGTGTGTTGTGTTGTGTGTTGTTGTGTTGTGCAGCAAACAGCGCACGCACTGCAACACTGCGACAGACACAGGGTTAACGATGTGTGCCCCGCGTGTGAATGCGGTTGCTCTTGTGCCGTGGGAGGTATTCGGGCCGCTTTTGGGCGGCCATATCCTAAAGTACGACTACTACATTCCGAAAAGACTGATGTGTAGAATTCCTTACCAATTTCGCTGTTGGTAAGATATTATGTTAAAAAGAATGACAAATAAATCGCTTCTTTATTTTTACCACCATTAACTACATAAACAACTATACAATAACTCATTTCAAACAGGGAAGTATTGAACTTAATTCCCCTTGTTGGACACCGTACACGAGTAGCGGCAGGTCGCTAGCTGTTGCTGCAGTTCGTCCCTGCGCGAGTGCACGCGGCTGTAGGACGCATCCTGCTCGGCAAATATGTATTAAGACGAGCTGAATCAACACGATAGCACGCACCGTCCCGCGCCTGCGACAACATTGACTCAGCGACTGGAGACGGCACCACGCCGTGCCCGCACTCGCCAATGATCCACTTACGAGCTCGCCTCACTGCCGCCTGCCTGCACGACTTACTGCACTGAACACATCACTGTACAGTGTACAGACAGTCTGCTTGCAAACCTTTAGTCGTTCTAGCTCAATTGAAACGTGTCTTAACTTCTAAGACCGATCTTTAATTAGTAAGTACATAAAATTATGCTGCTTTCTCACCAGTGGCCTATTGTAGAAGTTTTCAATCAAACCGACTTGAAAACATTTTGGATCTAACATAATTATACTATTCCGTGAAACCCGAAATTTCGCTATATTCGATAGATCCGAACACATCTGGCATCGAACATTAATTCAAATAGACAATATTGGTAATACTGATGTATTGTAAACAATACACAAGCCTAACAAAATATTGCTTTTGCATCACTTGTTCAATAAGAGCAAATATACGCGAAGCACAAAATCCTCTTGTTACATACTTGAATTACCGCATCAGGGCCGTAGATTCGAATCCTTCTGAGAAAAAAATTACGTGTATTAAATTTAAGTTTTTCGGCCGTGATGGTGTTTCTACATTGTTTTTATAGTTCAAATATATAATCTGACTAAGTGTTGTTTGACACTGAAAATCGCTTTCTAAATCTAATAGGTTTCAATTACATTTTCAAAATACTCATAAAATAAACGTAGCTAATAGGTACATAAATAAATACAAATTCATTCACAAATATATCTATGTACTCGAACGTATAGTATATAATATAATACCCTGAGATTGAACGCCGCCCTGAACATGTGTATATTCATAGCGTATTAATTCTTTGCTAGCACAGATATAGCAACTTTTTTTAACAAATCCTTCTAAGAAACACGATATTAGTTGTAATCTCGCAAAGTGCCCGCGACCGCCATACATACTGGGCTATTTAATATGTACGTTTGTGTGCCACATGGATAGATTGGATATCCATTATTAAGATTTAAGAGGAAACCGCACAGCCAATTTGTTCGAGTGTTTCATAATGTACACCAATATTATTGTGATGGGGGCGCGCCCGGGATATTGATGTAATACTAAAAATTGTTGCCTTTATTTGTTAAAAGATTTGACTCAACAATATGGACTCAACCAAAAAAACTATTTTATTGATAAAAACCAAGGACACTGAGAGAAAAGCTGAAAAATGCTGTCCATTTCAGTATTAGCTACTTTATGATGAAACCTCATAGAAGTTTATAAAATTATTAAAATGCACACATGAAAATATCTACATGTATAGAGTCAGCTTGTTAACAATCTAACTTTGCATATTCGACCAATCAACCAATTGCCACTTCATTACAATAATTGTTCTGGGACCAATTAGTTGATCCGATTATGAAATTACCTAATGTATAATTCCTCATAGCTGATTAGTGTGTACACAGAACCAGGTGCGTTACGTACAGAATATACAATTTAATTGTGGCTAGACTAGGTAAGCCTCCCTTCTTGATAAGACCTTTTTTTCGATTGAGAGAGGCCAAGACTGAGATATGCTATGCATAATAACATTATTAGTATTTTTATTTGTAAAATTACTTTATTATCAAGATTTATGCTGATTTTGGCGCCATCTATTAAAAACGACAATAAACTTCCCGACATCTCCAGAATTGATACTGATTCTCGAGAACCTTAAGTTTTCAGAAATTTTCTTTTGTATAGATACCACAATACTCATCTTAATACCAAATAAACTAAACGATTGATCTCTTTATAATTCTAACCTGTGCTGCTGTATAAAGTAACATGCACCATGCTTTGAACCTATTTAACTATCATAGTTTTGTAACATTTTTATAATTCAGCTTCATACAAATGATTTCCGTACAAAACGTACGTCTGCAGCGATAGAGTTGACGTACCATGGCTACAAAGCAACGCAAGGTGAACGCCTCCGACGCCGCTCTCTTCAATTTATATGTGCACATACTATATTATTTATTTGGGTAGTGTATGTGAGGTGCAGGGATGCCGCCAGTCCGTCACGTAGAGAGCGCCACGACTTGGAGTCACGAGACTAACTCGCTGCGGCACGTGCACACGTGGCGCGCGGGCACCTCTCACAGACAACTTACATATTTATTATCATTCAAAAGGATCACAGGACTCTATACACAGCAGTGGAAATACTATGAGTTCTGTTTCAAACAATAAGTATCTCTCAAAAAGTTTTTATTCCAATCCCACTATTTCCATATTGAAGCCAACTAGGATACTACTTCGAGAAACTTTCTGATTCCGGCATCAATATTGAAGATCATTTACATTTATATCCTTCATACTGCCAAGCTTTTTTGTCGATTTACGCTTTAACAGCCAAAAAACTACCGTGAAAGGCTTTCAAGCATAAAAACTTGTGCATGACTTTTCGAACATATCTCATGTGGTTCCGCCACGATCAAATAAATTACTTGCAAAATATTGACCAAAGTTGAACATATTTCTATCAAGGGGTATGTTTAACAGCCCTTGACAATAACTAGCAAGAAACTTTTTCGATGTTCTACGTTACTCTTATTTTTGGTATTTCAGATTTTTTTCTTAATGAACCTAGTTAAAACTGATTAGAATTATTTTCCTTTAGTGGTTATATGAATAAACTGTGTAGCGATAAATGTTCATTTACACACCTAGTGTGTGTCAGTCGGTGCGCTTCAGAAGTGCATGCGGGTAATTGACATCTATACCTCATTCACGATAAGTTGATTCTTTTGGCAGATGTCAATTTTTCTGAGACATGACTTTGAAATAAAAAACGTATTATTTTATTATTTTAATGATTTGATAAATAAAAAAAAATAAATACAATACAAAAGTCCCTAAAGATATAAGCGTTATCCAAAAATTTTGAGACTTTATTGCTTCAAAGTAAAATTAAAATAGGAATACTGAAACTAATTGACGTTTGTATAATGTTACATCGTTCGGACGGAAAGGGACGTAACATCGTTCATATCGATTGCCACGTCGATAATTTTATTGAACGCTATGATGATCATGGCTGTGCTCCAGTTTCTTAATAAAAACTGTTTTAAAGATAAAACTATTTAATTTTTCAACCTTAGTTTTTACATACTGCGTTATTTTTGGAGCTCCTGTCAACTTAAAATAGGTTGTTTAGACCATGAAACTAAACAACTTTTCCAAAGAAACATGGGTCGAAACGTGATAAATAATTCGACCCTCCCATAGAAAACTGCTCACGTGGTCGATTTCGTGTAGGTCTGAATTTTTTTTTACTTTTCGACCCGTGTTTCTTTGGGGAAGTTGTTTACTTCCGTGGTCTAAAACACCTATTTAAATTTGGCGGGAGGTCTAAAAATAATCCTGTTTAAATATTAAATAGGTACTTATTATGACCCACCACCGCTTATCTAAATAATGTTTTATATGTCGAAAGTAATAAAGAATTTCACACATAATGCAGTATTTTAAAACGCAATATTTTTGAACTTCTCGATATTTTCTGTTTCCCATCATTAGTCGATATGCCAAAAGAATCAACTTATCGTGAATGAGGTATAGCAGTTGTGAGCGCGGCTCATTAAACGTCAGCCACGCCGCGACCCGCTGCCACGAGAGAACACGACAGTGGGGCGAAACGAAACCAACTCATTGCTATATTGTTACACTGTTCTCCTTGACTGCTTGACAGCAGGTATTGACCGAGTCGATCAATTATAGGATATAAGTAGGCTAAAAGCTACACTTTGGCTGCCGTTAATACAATTGTAAGAAAGTAATTGCTCGGGGCGCATTGTATCTCGCGTAGTGCTGGTACGCCGGTGTCGGAGCGAGCGGACTACGGAGACAGAGCAAATTAAAACACGTTTAATATCTTATTCTTTTCCAGAGAACTTGATGACATTAGGCCCCTTGGCGCGCCTTTATTAAGGCGCCGCGACGCGACGTTCTGCAGGCGCCGGTTAATTAATTATGTTAATTATAAGCTGCAAGAGGTTAATTCCCTCTTTTGTTGAGCTTAATGTCTCCCGATGTGAAATAAACGGTGCGGATGTTGAATTGAATCAGGGCAAAAGAGTGTGGCGGTGGTCGCGGCGCCTCCGCTCGCCTCACCTCACATTACTCACAGACTACAATGAGCCGCCGCACACCTAACGACACTTCACATACTTTTAATACACACTCTTCAAACGCTTACATTTGTAGAGCGTTAGAGGAAATAAACAATTTACCGACACTCCTAAAAATATACAACATCGAATCTTAAGTAGGTACTCTTTCCTTAATTTTTGGTAATCATCTTTTCTAACTTCTAAAATGTTAAAATTATAAAATGAAGAGACATAGTGGCAAGTCCATTGATCCTTCATTAATGTGTATAGATAAAATCAAAAATCACCTTTATGACTTAACAACTAAAACGACATTTTTCACCAGTCATTTACCTTAACAGTGTTTGGCATAACCTGGCTACCATATTTAAATAACAATAAGATATCATACAGGCACAATAAATAAGTCTCACTCCCAACATTTGGTCTGGTATGATAAGTCCCATGTAGGTACTAATGTACTATATGTCTTAGCTGCTCCGTATAAAAGTATGTAGATGAGCTGGAGATGCACACGAATGTCAGATTTCAATAAGAAAAAAAACACGATTTTGTCATTTTGTATAAAATTTATTAGATATAGGTAGTTACACAGCGGCGTGTGAACGCGCGTATACATTACATACATTCATACAAAATAAAACTGCACCTCGGATACTCGGTAGACATATTGTTTCTTATTATCCATCAACAATGAACGTTATATAGTACCTCAAATAATAGCAGCTATTAAAATAACAAAAATAATAATGTACATCAGAAACTGTAAATTGTTAGAATATTTATTTTTGACCTTGGCCAGGATCGTAAAGAAATTCGTATGCCACTAAGCGGATATGATCAGTGTAAAACGATGAAACATTGCACTATTTACTTCACTAATATAATAAATTGAGTTGATTTTTTGATCGAAACCTTTACAATCGATTTACAACAAAAAATCGCGCTCTAAAGATCTTAAGAATCGATCTATTAGTATTTTTATAGTTATTGCTTACTTAAAGCAGAACAAGTAATTCCCAAAATTGTCTTTACGTTCCAGTTCGCATTACATAAAAGTAAAATGAAGTCAGCATTTTCCAGTTTAATAAATCAATTTACTAGCCCCAGTCCATTGGGTAAAATCGATTAAAGGAATTGAAGATTCCCTTTAAGCCATCTTATCGATTCTTCGATATGACCAAATTATTTGCCATTCCTGATACTTTTTCAATCAAGCAGCAGAACAATATTGTAAAATTTATTGGGAGGTTAATAAATTGCAGGCACCGACGAAAACAAAACTTATACTGAATACATTCAGTATCTTGTCGTCAATTGCAATGGAAGATATCGCGGAAGACCCAGTAATACACAAAACGATATACATCGATGTAACACACACACAATAACATTTGTATTGCGCGAACTTATCGTAACTTCTACGTAAAATAAAGCGATAATCTTGTGAGCATATTTCTTCGTAATATAATTAAACTACAATAAAATAGTACGAATCGTCAGACACAGGCCGGTGTGACCGCGTTAGGCCGACACTCACAATTCGACCTATACGCAGAATAAAGTTATATGTGCTTTTGCACAACTTCTCTTTCTCAGTAATTTAAACTTAATTGGGCACAAAATTATCAGTAAATTTTTATGTTCTCCAAACAACAATAAAATGTATGATCATTATTTTATAAATAATAATAAATACACCCAACAGTCACATACATAGTCCTGATCCCACAGTAAGATACGAGTCTTGTGTCGTGGGTATCAGAAACTATGAGAGACTTTTCAGTCTCACAAACACCCAGACCCGAAACAAATATTTGTGGATCACATAAACATTTGCCTCGGTGCGGGGATCGAACCCGCGGCCGCTCGTTTCGCAAGCTGGTGTCTAGCCAACTGCGCCACGGGGCTGTCAAAAATTATAATTGCTTCACTAGTGCAATATATAAACAATTTTAACTGTATTATAGACATAAAAAGTACTTTGATGCTATAGTCATAAATAACCTTATT
Organism: Cephonodes hylas; assembly: GCA_030295005.1. Taxonomy (NCBI): domain Eukaryota; kingdom Metazoa; phylum Arthropoda; class Insecta; order Lepidoptera; family Sphingidae; genus Cephonodes; species Cephonodes hylas. Next base: position 18,971,257 of record AP025361.1, read on the forward strand.
CTATGCATAGATCGAATTGTAAACTATAAATATATTTAAATTATCATAAGAATATTTAAGTAAATACACATTTTCATCACTCAATTGATAGCGATTGGCAACAACTCATCAACTTAAGAGTACCAACAATGAGGCCGTCAAATACCCGAATTTGCTAAAAATATCATTTCATAGGAAATATACATGCATTAAAGATAAAACATTTATAGGTGTTTAATCTTTTAAGGTTTTCTTTAGGAATTTCATGCACTTATCATAGAAGTATCCCTGTGTCTGTGAGTGTATGAGCGCGGTACATTCCCCGCGCCGCGATGGCTGCAGTTGGTATTGCCTCGACACTATACTCGAGTGCACTGGTAACTTATAGAGAAGATATATAGAGAAGAATAATTTCTTCTCTATATTCGGGATATGTGTTAAGATTAAGTAATCGTATACAATTGTCGCGTACGACTTATGCTACGGCGCCGGTACACTCGCTCTCACAACGCTACAATCATATCGACTAAGTCACATAAAGTACTAAGAGTAATAAGTAGGACGTTACAACAATATACAGACAAATCCGTTTCATATTTTAGGAAATATGATCTTACACGCCCCATAACGCAAGTAAAAATATAATATGCATTGTAAAATTTGTAAATATATTTGAAGTAGAAGTTCGGAACGAGGCATTAGGATTCACTAAAATAAACATTTACATTTCGTAGTATATTTCGTAATAAAAAAATATTTTTGTCTGTTCCTACACGGAAACAAAGACAACAGAATATAATAATTCAGTCTCTCATACATTCATTTAATACACTAATAATATTAAAACGTTATACAATTACTGAGCGTAGCACAATATACACAGTCGAAGTAAAATAACATAATATAATTTCACGTCAGACACCACAGGTCCACGCGTGTGAAATGTGTCAAAAATTATACACCATATAAAATATCATAAAAGACAAAGCTTCTGCGGCAACCGTCCAGCAAAATATCATTTTATCACTATAAAATATACGGAAATAACGAATATACATTGTAAATATATTTAAATCGTACATTCGAAACATTGTGACAAAAAATAATCATTAAAAATCCCTGCGGCAATAAAAACACACGCAACAAAGCACCGCGGTTTAAAATGTTACTTCATTTTAGCAACCAAATATTGTAAAATATTCTAACACTAATGAATGCACCTCATAGCATAGTAGGTAAATGTTCAAGATCACTCAATGAATGAATCTCGGTACCCCCACATGTAGCAAGATACAACATTACGAGCTCCGTTACTGTACGTAATACAGCGCGACCCCCGCGGTCGCCCCCACCAGGCGACATCATGTGTTTTCATCCCTCTCTAAGTATTTATCGATAAAGCAGCGTCACATGTATTACCACTAGTCGCATGACATGAGGGTAGTCTATACAGTAAAAGCGCTCAAAAGCAACAATTATAAGCAGCGAATAAATTGCGATCAAGCACAGTTCGAGCCTCTATAACGTTTTGGTTGAAGTGTGTCAGTTAGAGCATAATAAATGTACGAGGGTAACTTTTGTGCAAGAATTTAAAAAAATGGAATATTTTGCATCGCCGCCCTTTTATTTTATCGTGAATTGGTTGAGCTGCGTCATCGTCATTATCGGTGATGATCTCGCAAGCCCACGCCCACCACTCAGGCCGCACTCCCTCACTACACACGCGTTGTCTTTAAACACTCTTACGCAGAAACCTTCATTACGATGTGTAATGTAGTGCGACAGGTTGGTTAATCACCAACATTGTTGACTCTTTATTTTTCTTCTTTTCTATAAAAATAGACTGCCACGTGTTTTTTACGGTTATATAATTGCGTCCAATAAAATAACCTCGGATAAACGCATACGTAAATGTAGTTAATTTGCCGTGATGTATAGTGCCAACCCGCACTAGGCCAGTGTGGTGGACTATGGCCTAAAACCCTCTCAATGGTAGAAAAGTATATGGGTTGTTGAAGATGTATAGTGCGTGCGGTCCACGAGTGCTGGTGGCTGCAGTCCAAGAAGCGGTGGCATCGATGTAAGTAGTGTCGCACAGCGTCGCGAGTGTTTGTATGTTATTAGTGTGGCGAGTGTGTAACACAGTATGTTGCAGTGTGTGCCTCAGTGTGTACCTCAGTGTGTGACACAGTGCGGCGGCGAGTACGACAGTCGTGTGTGTAACATGGCGGTCGGTCCCGTCAGTGCGGGGGCGGGCGCGCCAGCGAGTACGTCTCGGGCTGGAAGGTGGGCGGGCACTGCAGGTGCGGGTAGGGCGCCGCGCGGCCGCGGGCGGGGGGGACGCCCTGCGGACACATCATTATTACTAGGCCGGTCACATACATTCGGAATTTCGATTCGAAATATCGATTCATAATATCGAACGCATTAAATCCATACAACATCTATGAACCAGCCACATACAGTTTTTTTCCGTTCGAAATTTAATCCGATTCGGAATTCCGTATGATGACCTATGCATTCGAAATTACGCACGGAAAAAAGCCGTTCCGAACACAACTTTTGCATACATTTTGAACGAGTCGCAACACACATTCGGAAATTCCGAACGGAACGCCAGTTTTTCTTCAGCGGTGATAGCTAATCTCATGTGTGTGTCTTATTTCGTGATTTTTCCTCTTATTTTATTTAATAACTCGTCGAGAGAGTTTATAGACATACGATAGTATTTGAAAAATTTATCCGAATTATCACGCAATGTGACCCTTTTATATAATATTGACTTATTTGCAATCTTTGGGTGTTCAGAGGATATACGCAGTAACGGCAACGTATTTTTTTTCCTTGACAAGTATAGCAACAGTGCTATCCCAATAAGAAAATCGTCGTCCATAATGCCAAACGTCTGAACTCAAGTTCTAGCGTCGCTCAACTGAGCCTTGTTATTCCGAACGGAAAAAAACGTATATGTGTGATATATTAACGGAATTCCGAATCGATATTTCGAATCGAAATTCCGAAACGGAATTCCGAATGTATGTGACCGGCCTTAAACTCACACATTGCTCTCAACTATAATAAATATCACGTTTCATCAATTCTAAAGTTGTTTGTTAAGTACAGTGCATCGAGTTCAAGTTCAAAATATAATTGTTCAAAGATCTATTGAAATGGTCAATGAAAAAGAAAATACTTTTAATGTTTTAATCTAAAATAATTTTCGACGAAAACTAATTGAAAGACCTCTAGAAAGGTCTAGATATAATTGGAAAAAAAGAACAGGAATTAACTAAAGAAATAGTTGAACTACAAGAGGTATTTGAAGTAATGTAATAAAAAAAGACACAACATACCTCACGCCTATATTCCCCGAAGGGGTAGGCAGAGATGCATTTCTGCACCCACATTTCGCCAGGTATGTATGAGTCCCACGTAATAGGGGGCGAGCCTATTGCCGTTTTTCGGGCACATTTCCAGACTCCGTGCTGCTACTGAGAATTTCCTAATGGAAAAACCCAATAACAATTTGCCCGACCCGGGAATCGAACCCAGGACCTCTAGATCGCACGGCACATACTTGTACCGCGAGACCACAAGGCAGTCAAAATAAAAAAAAGAATGGATAAAAATTACTTGGATATAGTGACGAGGTACATTCAAGAACATGTAGTAGTGATTAAGATGTTAAGGAATATGTAGAATTTATCAAAATATAATATAAGGATAAGATGACATAATATGGTATTGGATTCTTTAATGTTAGAACAGGGATATAGTGAGACATGACAGAGGTGTAAATATAAGGAAGTGGTATATTGGAAGTGAAGTAAGATGTATGTAGCTAGTATCGGTGTGAGTACCTGCTGTGGGTGCGCGAACACGAGGCGCAGCCGGGACACGCCGCCGGCCGCCGGCTCGCCGCTGTAACATCATAAATTGTATAACATTTATAAACATCGAAATTAACTAATTAACAGACGGAAGGTACTACAACCGAATCACTACAATCAAGAAAAGGAAATGTAATGTGTGTGTGTGTGTGTGTGCGTACCTGTCTCCATGCGCGGCGGCGTCACGCTCGGCGGCCGAGTGCACCTGCAACATGCGACACTCTCACTTACTCACCGCCGTGTCAACATTATCAAAAACCTATCAAAGGAAAATCTTTGTTCTGTAAGCATAATGTTCGCTTTACAGTAAATAGCTGGATGTATATTATTTAATATTTCATTAATTTTTAATAATATATTTTGTAATGTGTTGAAATAGTTTTACATTAACAAAATGTCACCTTGTCGTTCCTGCGCAGCGAGTCCCTCCAGCGGTCAGGCGCGAGCGGGGGCGGCGCGGGGCGCGGGCGGGGCGGGTCGCGCGGGGGCGGCGCGGGGCGGGGCGCGGCGGGCGGGGGCGGGGGGGACGGGTCGCCGCCGATGGTCTCGTAGCCGAGCCGCGCCGCCTCCGCGTCCGCCGAGCGAGCGCCCACCGAGATGCGCTCGTACCTGCGCCAACACACAATACATTACATCACTGCTCCATGCGGCACTCTCCTGTGTTCATACGGGGCGCCACTCACCCGTCGCCAGCGCCCCGCCCCCCCGGCCCGGCAGCGTCCCGCGAGCCCCTGGCCGCCACCTCGCCGTACACGCCGTCGGCCCGTGCCACACAGTTGTCGCGCGGCGGTCGCGTGCCCGCGGCGGCGCGGCGCTCCACGCCCAGCAGCACGCGCTCGCTGTACATCTGGCGCCGCTCCTCCTCCTGCTTCTTCAGCATGAACTGCTCCAGCGTCACCAGCCCCATCAGGTTCTCCGCCTGAATATAATCACAACATTACTATCAACGAGATTTAATATTTATCAGGTTTTTTTTTTTCAATGAATATTAGCAAGAACATTAATGGGGCTCTATGACATAGACTAATTTTTTTTTTCTTTTTTTTTCGGGAATGTATAAGATTCCTATAGAATGAGCATATCTTGTAAATCCATACTATCCTAATATTATAAATGCAAAAGTAACTCGTGTCTGTCTATCTGTCTGTTACGTTTTTACATAAAAACTACTAAATGAATTTTAATGAAACTTTACAATAATATAGCTTATACATCAGAATGAAACATAAGATACTTTTTATCCCGGAAAATAAAGTATTCCCGTGGGGATGGGTATTTCTGGATCTACCAAACCGATTTGAATGATTTTTGGTATATGCATAAATATGACTCTGAGAAGTAAAAAAGACTGTAACTTATTTAGTAGGTAGTGTAGGTGGCGTACCTTGTGCGCGTGGCGGGCGGGCGCGCGCCGCTCGTCCTGCGCCAGGTTGGGGTTGGAGGCGCGCAGCACGCCCGCGCCCGCGCCCCCCGCGCCCGCGCCCCCGCCCGCCCCGCAGGCCCCGCCCCCCGGCGCCGCGCCCGCCGCGCCCGCCGCACGCGCGCCCGGGGACGACGCGCTAGACTTGCTCTGTAGAACGACAAACTGGGTTCACAAAGTTACTTCTTGATCAGATCATGAGTATGGATACATTTTTTTATCGCAACTTGTGTTTAGTGACATGGAGTCTAGATCGTCTACTAAGTAGTTAAATAAATGATTTAACTCTAATTAACAAATAATTCTTTCCACTTTTCAAAAATATTAATAAGTGCATTATTCTGTCTCGAATTACGAATTTTAATCGTTATAATATTAGGTCGGCAACTAAGTAAGTGCGGATTTCACTCATAGACGGTTTCAGTTGAAGTTTTAGGTTTGCTGGCGTAGTCCAAGTGTGAAACACATTTTGTATTTGATAGCTGGTAATTCAGCTATCAATCAGTAAAAAAAGTTTTTTGATCGGTTGCGTAGTTTTCGTTTGGTGTTCGTTGAAAAATGGAAAATCAAAAGGAAAATTATTGCCATATTTTGCTTTTTAATTTCGTAAAGGGGAAACGCATCGCAAGCTCACAAAAAGTTATGTGCTATTTATGGTGACGAAGCCCTAAAAGAACGGCAGTGTCAAAATTGGTTGGACAAATTTCGTTCTGGTGATTTTCACTCAGAGACGAAAAACGCTCTGGTCGCCCAGTTGAAGTTAATGACGACTTTATCAAAGCAATAATCGATTCGGATCGTCACAGTATAACTCGTGATATTGCAGAAAAGCTTCGTGTATCACATACATGCATTGAAAACCACTTAAAACAACTTGGCTATGTTCAAAAACTTGAAAATCCGCGATTACTTAATTGCCAACCCAGGTTCGTCGCCATAAACAGCAAACAACTGTTGGTGAGCTTGCGATGCGTTTTTCCTTTGCGAAAAAAAAAGTAAAAAATGACCATATTGTTCCTTTTAATTTTCAGTTTTTCAACGAACGCCAAACGAAAACTACGCAACCGATCAAAAAACTTTTTTTACTGATTGATAGCTGAATTGCCAACTATCAAATAACAAAATGTGTTTTACACTTGGACTACGCCAGCAAACCTAAAAATTCAACTGAAGCCATCTATGAGTAAAATCCGCAATTACTTAGTTGCCGACCCAATAGATTAGACCTTGACCTTGCTCGATTTGCTGTCGTCTTTATTCTTGTTCCTGGAGAAGAAGCGCAAATACTTCCTGTCGAGGCTGGTGGAGGAGTGGCTCACGTTCTCCTGCGACTCGCTGCGCTGCATGCGGTGCGTCAGCTTCTTTAGCGAGCCGAACTTAGACTTGTCCTTGTCCTTTTCTTTCTCTTTGTCCTTGTCCTTGTCCTTCTCCTTGTCTCTGTCGCTTCTCTTCTCGGGACTGTCGTTGTCGGATTCCGTCTCCGAATAATCAGTCTCCGAAAATTGCTTCGAGACATCCACCTGTAAACGTCGTTCAACCGAGTTAACGTGATATCAAATGTCGTTCTGGGACCAACAGAATGAGACAATACTGACGTGCGTGGCTAGCGAGGGCAGCAGCGTGGCGCGGTGTATGAGCTGTATCCAGGCCAGCATGGCGTCGCGCGTGTCGCACGCGAAGTAGAAGGCGGTGCCCGTGTGGTACACCTTGAAGGCGTGCGCGCGGGACTTCACCTCGCCCGCCGCGCACACCGTGAACCCCTCCAGGTAGATCATGCAGTCCGCCTTCGAGCACTGCAACACACACGCGGTCAGCGCGACTCCACGACCCGACACGGCACGGCACGGCACGGCGGCGCGCGGGACACTCACGTCGGGCGTGCGGTACGCGTACAGCAGGTTGTGCGTGAGCAGCAGGTGGCGGCGCGCCCACCGCGGCTGCATGTCGGGGCGCGCCCGCACGCGCTGCCACACGCCGCCCGCCGCGCCGCGCGCCGCCAGCGCACGCGCGGGCACCAGCCGCCGCTCTGCAACAACGCACACGTACACCACACGCACGCACGCACGCACGCACACACACACACACACTCGGCCCGCGCTACTCACTCGCCAGGATGGAGCTCTTCTTCTTGAGGCTCCTGGACTTGGAGTTGGGGAAGATCCCCCGCACGGCGCTGGTGGGCGACAGCGCGAGGCCCCGCGCGGGCGGCGAGTCTGCGCCCGCGTGCGCGCCCACCACGATGTCGGCGCGGTGCGGGGCGGGCGCGGCGGGCGGGGGGGGCTCCGCCTCGCTGTTGATGGCGGGCAGCTCGTGACGCTCGCTCGGGATCATTCGGATGTCGTGTTTCGTAATGTGGCGCAGTGGAACTGAAATCTACAATTATATTTTATTTTATTAGCCAATCCACTATGGCTTGATATGTAACATTCAGCTAATTTCATCTTTTTTAATATTGAACTTAATTCAATAGGCTCACTATTAATTTCATTAAACATTAGGGACGATATTTACTGAATGCGTTCGTGGTTAAAGAAAGTGAGGCGTCGAATCTCCGTGTTTGATAATTAAATTGATTTATAAATGATTTTTCTGGGTCTAAATGTATCTTATTGCAGAATAATCACTATTTAACTGACTATTGCATGTTTACAATCCGTTGATCCGTTAGCTAACCATGTCAATATTATTTGTTGCGTTACTTTACCGATAGTTTTCTGGTATAAAACTGCAAAACTGAACAATTCAAAGATACTTCGAAATGAGTATACAACTGGATAGGATCCATGACATAGTGAGTGTAGTGTAATGTCCGTCTGTGTGCACGTGCCTGTCCCGCGTCGAGGCTCCGCAGCGGCTTGAGTGGCGAGGCGGGGTCGGCGCGGCCCGGCTCCCGCGACACGGCGCGCAGCACGCCCAGCGGGGACGGCGCGCGCGCGGGGCCCGCCGGCCGCGCGGGGGGGGCCCGGGCCGTGGAGCCCGCGCGCGGCGGCGGCTCCGGGGCCCCGCGGGACCACGCCGCCCTGCAACACGACGCACATGGTCACTGTGCAAGCAATGTGTCTGCAATCTTCTACTGTCTTTTATTACTTCTTATCGCTTCACATCTCCTCTAGTAGTAATCCCATCTTTTTATAATCATTGTAATTTTCTAAAAATTTAAAAACAACCTAGCTTTGAAAACTAGATGTCCAAAAACAATAGTCTGCATTCTGCAGTTCGAATGTAAAAATAAAAATAGTTTTACCCACCTGCCGGTATTACTCTTGTGTTCCTCGGCGCAGTCATCTACTTTCCCGTTGTCGCCGGTGTGTAGCTTGGTAACTCGGGCGCTCTCTATGGCCCGGCCGTCCAATATGGAGCGCCGCCTGTGCTCCATCATCGCGATGTTGATCGTTTCGAGAATTTTCTCGGTCGTCGATTCGTCACGTTCGCCGGTACCTTCGACGTCGAGACTCACCTCGTCCGAGTCCCAGTTTTTTGACGTCGAACTCGTTTCTGGTGAACCCGGCTTTCTGAACGTAAAACCGGACTCAGAAACGTCGGACCTCTTGCGAGACAGATTCCTCTCGAACGCGTCGATTCCATCCGGCGTGAGGCCTCCGTCGAACGCCTCCGACTTTTCGTCGGCGGGACGTCGATTTTGCTGCTGCAAAATGGCTTCACCGATCTGCGAACTGGACTTCTTGAAATCGAGGATCTGATCAGCTTTTTCAGCGGAGTGTACGAGGATGGTGGGGCTGTCGGCGGGCGACGCCGCCTCGGGGATGGCGTGCTCGCGCGCCGCCCCCGCGCCCCCCGCGCCCCCCGCGCCCGCCGCGAACTCGTAGGCGGGCGTGGAGTGGCTCTTGTCGAGCTTGGCGCGGGCGCGCTCGTCGTCGTGGCGGCGCGCGGGCGGGGGCGGGGGCGCGGGAGGGTGCGCGGGCGGCGGGCACGTGCGCGGGCGCGCGGACAGCTGCAGGCCGGTGCTGCACGACGCCGCCTTGTCGCGCGCGTACAGCGCCACGTCGTCGGGCGGCGCGGGGCTGGCGCCGGCGCTGCCGCGCGACAACCCGAACCGCTGCTCCTTCAGCTCCTGCCAGAACTAGACCACCACACCGCGTCAATAAGCCACGAATATAGAAACAGCTTTAGTAACTTTACGTTTATATATCGAACATTACAATTATTAATATTTTTTTAATTGGTTATAATTTTTTTACGATGTATAAAGATCTAGTAAGGCACTTTGTACAATAGGAAACACTAATGAAGCCAAAGAGAATAAAATTAGTTGTATGTATTGTCTGGCAGTGCATTACCTGCTCGATGTCGTGTGCGGCGCGCTTGCCGACCGGGCTGCCGCCACTGACGGAGTGTCGGCGCCACACCGCCACGCCGGCTCGACCGCGCTCTCTGTACACACGCACACACTCACTGCGAGACACACTCGGCCACGACACACCACACGCGAGCAACACTCGCCAACGAACACAGTTGTTGCAGGATCGAATCGAGCAGGAACAAACGGCGGGAGCAGTTTCAAAAAGTTAAGAAGTTGCGATGATGTAAAACATTAGCGGGACAATATTTAGTGGTGACAAGATGACGGTGAGGCTCACCTGGCCGGGTCCCGCAGCGGGTGCGTGGGCGAGGCGGGCGGCGACAGCGGCTCGCTCTCGTCCGACGAGGACGCGGGCTCCTCCCCGCGCGCGCCCGCCGCCTGCACCCCCGCGCCCGCGCCCTCGCCCGCGCCGCCGTATGCGCCGCCGTACGCACCGCCATACGCGCTGCAAATACACACACAGCGTTAGTGCCGCTCGACGCCGGCGCCCTGCTCCCCCTCCCCCGCTCCCCCGCTACCCGCGGCCGCACCTGTCGATGCGCAGCTCGTCCCTCGCGCGGTGCGGCTCGTAGTGCGCGCGGTGCAGGCGCGAGTGGCGGGCGAGGCGCGCGTGCAGCGGGGGGGAGGCGAGCGCGGGCGGGGGGCGGCCGCCGCGCCGCCGCAGCCGCAGCGACAGCTCCCCGCCGCCCGCGCCCCCCGCGCCCGCCGCCTGGCACGCGCGCACCACCGCGTCGCTGCTCCACCCCACCACGCACTGCCCGCCCACCTGCACCACACATAGCAGGCCGACTGTGAGATAATCGTATTATAATGACCTAAGACAAACATCATTGGATTGGATGAAGCACAAGGGAAGACTTTCGACATGGCTATATACATTTATTTTGTTACGTCTTACTTTGCCCCATTCATGATGAAAATGATTTACAAGCATTTACTGGTTTCAACAATAAGATCCTCGCGTCGCTTTACAGAGGTCGGCCTGTAACCTCGGTCGCTATGCAGCCAAATTACTTGTGAACTTCAATTATGATAACACCCACCAACAACAAACAAATATTCAGCATTCATGATTAATCAGGAAGAGAATCATTCATGGTAGGTGTTCCTCCTCTCTAAAGGAGCAGAAGGATCAAAAAGTCCGTACATTGCACCCATTCATGAGGCAAAGCCCTTACATTGTTTTTGGGCATCAACAACAGGAGTTATCGGTGTGGGGTACAGTATCTCGGCGTACCTGCACGATCTCGTCGCCGGGGTGCACGGCGCCCGAGGCGTGCGCGGGCGAGCCGAAGCGGATGTCGGCGAGCTGGTGCGGGCCGCAGCACGACGCCTCCAGCGAGAAGCCGAGCGCGCGGCCGCGCTGGCGCAGCGACACCGCCTCCAGCGCCGCGGGCTGCAGCGCCGCCGGCTCCGCCACCTCCTGGATGATGTAGTCGGCGGCGGCGGCGGCGGCGCTGGCGGCCGCGGCCACGGCGCGCGCGGGCTGCTCCGCGAACCGGTCCCGCTGCGCGCACGTCGCCGCCTCCAGCGACAGCTTCAGCAGCGCCGCCGCGCGCTCCGCCAGCGGCGCCCCGCCGCGGGACCCGCCGGACCATCTGCAACGCCGCCCGCGTCCACTCAATAACTCCCGTGCATTCTTATTTAGACGTAACTTAAAAGCATGGATCTTCAAATATACAGACGTCATGCATTTATTATGCTTTTACATCCCCCTCCCACATTACCTTTTGTCCAAATCTGTACCGTGCGATCAAGAAGCTTCTGTTCCTAACTCTACCGTTATACAACAGGATTTTCTTATCAAAAACTATGAACCCAGTACGAAAACCAGGTTCTTTTGATCGCATACGCCACATGTACCTATGTTTTATACCAATAAAGCAAAATCGTAAACATTTTTTTCAATGTTCGGTTCGTCAGTCCACTAATAGCGCTATCGCTATGAGAGCGTTGTGTGTAGTACCTGTCGAGCCAGCAGACGAGCGGCTTGACGGCCTGCACGGTGCGCGCGACGTCGGCGAGCGTGTGCGTCTCGAGGCGCGCGTCGGCCTGGTGGCGCAGCGTGCGCGCCAGCGTCGTGGCCACCACCGACACGCGCACCGCCAGCTGCTGCACGCACTCGCGGGACAACTCATACTGCTGCACACGACACAACCACATCACCATATAACATTCAACATTACAATACCGTTTCACTTCCATAATGATACAACCTACAGAATATTATAACACTTTAAATTGTAAGCAATATCTCACAATCTTTGGACAGTTCACAATCTCGCGAGATAGATTGTAATCTAACGGTCTTTACAATTTTACGGTGTCATATACATTGCATCACGCAAAACTAGAACTCCATAAACGTTACTCCTGCAATTACGGCTGCATGGTAAATTGTGTCTCGAAATTGGTCAAATATTGATTAATCTCTTATTAAATTTAGTTATTGTGAATTTTACTTTTACATTTAACTTTTATTATTAGGAAATGCGGAAATATGATTCAATTTACAACTCTGCTCATTTTAAAAATAATTAAATGTCAAATAGTCGATAACAATTAGATTTGCTACCAGCTATATATTACAACATGCACAGTACTTCAATCAATGAGTAACAGATGTACGCTGTTAAATATTCCCACGCCACACGCACAGTGGCTACACAATCTGTGGAACAATTAGTGTCGACTCGGCTGCAGTGCTGGTGCAGATAACATGTCGATAAGGGAACTATGAGGCGACACTGACTCACGGGAGGAGTCGGGTGTCAACACTCGCTACACACCGGACACTGATAACTGCTGGCAGATGAGTTATATATATAAATGTTATCTAACACCTAACCATCTCTGTGCTTAGAGTACAACTGTTTATTCTCATGCATATTATGTTGCTGTCGTTATATTATTATATATATACAAATCCTGACAAAAATATCATAAACTCTCTGTTTATAGCAGAACTATTTGAGTATTACAACAATACAAAAGCATTTATTTGTCTCATTAAGTGATTTCGTTTATTTTTCATTATTATGATAATTATTTAATTAACTGGTATTATTTCGCAAATGATTCAATCATTAGTTGAGAGATTGTTGAATAGTTATAGATGAATTGATGACAAACAAAAATACACTATCTACTTACTAAATGTACTATTCAAAAATTTTAAAAATATTGGTGTGTTTTTTAATTAGTATAGAAGTAAAGTTATAAAATCTAAGATTTATACAATTGTTTTAAGAAATGGCAATATCCACAAGCATTAATTTTATTTTATTAATGCTATTTACAGCAGTTTTTAAGTATATGTATCAAGTTATGAGTAACTGATGTAGCCTGTAAAAGTGAGCTTTGCAAACAATTTTCAGCTAAGATAAGAATGGAGTGCTACATTGGATCACTCAATATTTTAGCAACCAAATGCAGGTAATCATATTCAAATATTGATAAGATAACAGGGAATAGGAAAAATATACAATATAGTGGTTTAAAGGTACATTAATTCAGAAAAAGGTCAAATAATTTATATCGCTAAATGGGCATTAAAGAGGGATAACAAGTAATTCATTCATGTCCTAATTCCATGTTTTATGGATAATGATAATAAACATTATTATAATATGTGTGTACCATAAGTAATTTTACCATATACACTGCTAGTATAAGTACACTACACTAAGTAAACTACATTTCTTGCAACTAAATCTGAATAATTTAGTGAACATCACTTTAAAGGTATCTTTTTCATATATACTTACAAAGTTTCTTAGGTGTTCAACAGCCTCTAAAAGCAATTCTTGATGTCCAATGATGTGCATGCCCAGGTACTCGAGATCATCACACCGCAGCATCAACAGCTTGGCTCCATCCAGCCCTCTGTCTCGTAAGGTTGGCACATATTGGGCCACCTTCGGACCTAACCCTAAACATGTTGTTATTTTTAATTATTGCTCTAAAACACACATTTTGCATTCTATGCAATATGAAAGCAATGAGAACTGTGCCTAGAGCTACTTCAAATAAATGAAAATTGAATAATTCAGTTCATTTCATATTTATTGATGTCCTAGCTTTTAATTTGGGTCAATGTCCTCACAATAAATGAAAAATAGAGTACTGTATTACATTTAAAAGTAATAAATTGTTTAAAAGGAATTTACTTTTCCTGCCTTGGTTGACATGTATAAAATGTAAAACATCCTCAACACAAGCATCCCAGATATTCTCAAAGACGCCATTGCCTGTGTCTTAAAGTACCATTACTGTATAATTACCTTGAAACTTATGTGAGATAATACATAGATACAATTGGTAAAATTAAATGAGTGTACTGTTTTGATTACTATATTTAATTAATTAACCTACTGTTGTAATATGTTTACAACTTTATTAGCTTGTTTAAAGTATTGTGGAACTTACAAAAGTCTAAGAATACATTCAGATATTATGGGTTTCAAACTCAAATTTATTGAATGAACTCTCATCCAGACATAAATCAAAGACATTGTGGAGCCTCTACACTGCAGCGTCCACAAAGTTCTAGAGGATCGGTATGATAAATTTACTCTTTTGCTAGTATAAAGGAGATAAACCAGTAGTCACGAGATTCAGAGAAACACTAATGGGGAGACGGAGGCAAATGACGACTCTATTGGTTCCGCATATCGCAGTTTTTTGTATGACAAGCGGCGGATTTTGTCTGACTCACCGACTCTATTGCGATACAAAAACACGGTCTGAACGCACTTACCTGACATCCATTCTGCCACCTGGTCCGGTGACCATTCAGCAACATTCAAGCCAGCCATCGAGTACAGCTCCGCACATTTTTTAACTACCACTAATATTTATATCTTATTTTGACACGGACAACTAAAAACGACCAGAAAAGACGCGCAACCGCAGAAGCAAGAAAACTGTCATTTGACAATGACATTGACTCATTGACAGCTTATTGCACAGAGTAAAACTATAACGTTTTATTACAAATGCGAATTAGCAGTACCTACTGCCTTTAGATTTTTTAACAGATTTATAATTAAAATGATTTGTTACGACATAAAGGACAGATTTATTCATTAGTACACTATATGTTTATCCAGACTTGATTTAGTTTCTTCCCCACAGTTACATAAAGTAAATGATAGATGGCGCTACTCTCATGAAACGTATATTCCATTGGATTTTTATTAAAAGGGTAGTAAACCCTGAATAAAACATTACTGTATAATTTACAATTTCGTAATCTAAAGTAATAATCAAATAAGAATCTAAAATAATTGAACAACATAAAAACTTGCATTGACAGTTCATTAATACATCTACTTATGTGATAGCAATTTATATAATATGACATCTAATATAATTTGTGGCGTCACGCTCACATACAGAGAACATGCATACTTACCTGTTACCTCTCAAAACCAACCACCTTACCTTACCTTACCGTGACATACCAAATATACCATTTACCAGGAATTCAAGAAATAAAACACAGAGAAGGGACAATAAATAAAACACAGCGAGTAGAATAATAATACGTTTATAAGTCTTTTATAGACTTTGGATAATGGATGGGCGCGGCATGAAAATGCCACATACTTTTGACGTCAAGTCAAGTGAAACCACAGCAAGTGCGGCGTGAAAACGCCATCACCGCTGATCACGAAGCGAAGCTCGACGACACACGCAGCACGGCCCGGCGACAGTTCTGGAGACCCACGACGAGCGACGCACACCGCACACGACGAGTAGCTGCCCGATGATTCTTCCGACGACGCGCCGCGCTGAATAACCGCGAAACCGCGACGCGCCTAATATTTATAGGTGAGCGAGAGTCGCGCGGACGCGGGGCACGCGGGGGCACGGACGCGGGGCGCGCGATGGCACGCGCTCGTTTCCCGCGCTTTTTCGCCCGCGCTTGCCCGCAGAGGGCGCCACTCTCGCTGGTCTAATTTGTATATAAGGAGTGCATGTTTCTGAATAAAATACACATTCGACATACGACAGTACAAGTGGTCTTTCACTTCAAGTAGTCCTCCAGCACACTACAATTGGTGACCCCGAAGAAGAAAAGCAAGAAAAAAGAAGCCATCTGACTAGAAGAAACTCTGCCCGTTTGCCCGAAGATTATTCCACATCGTCATTCTGCAAGAAATCCAGATTCCACCATGCAAAATCCAGAAGAACGTCACATCGCCGCCGTATCCCTGCAGTCCCGCATTCCGCCATTTTGGCGCCAAAACGCGCTACTATGGTTCGCGCAGTTTGAAGCCGTCGTCGCTGCATCGAAACCCAGCGAACAACAAAAGTTCGAGCTTGTCATCCCAGCCCTCGACGTGAGAGATATACAAGAAATCAGCGATATCATCCTCGACGTCCACGGCGAGAATAAATATCAGCGGACGAAAGAACGCCTAATAGCCGTATACCAAGAGTCGGCTAATAGCCAGCTGGAGAAGCTTCTCGGCGGTTTGGAGCTTGGCGATGATAAACCCAGCCAACTCCTACGCCGTATGCAAGAGCTCAACAGAAAAATGCTCACAGACGACGCGCTCAAATTAATATGGCTGAGACAAATGCCGGAGCAAATTCGGAGCATTTTGGCTATTACCACGGAGAAAAGTCTCGACACGCTCGCCACAATCGCCGACAAAATACGCGAGCACACAGACCTCCGCCCCACCGTCGCCTGCGTTACCTCACCTAGCTGCACTACTAAAGAAGATAGCCAAATGGACATTATAGCAAAACAAATTGAACGAATGTCCATTGAGATTGCCGAGTTACGCGCCGAAAGAAGCACATTCCGCACTCAACAGCGTCGCGGCCGTCCCTTTGATCAACGCCGCCGCGCGCGCTCGCGAAGTATTACATCAGCTGATCGCAGCGCTTCAACAATCAAACCGGGGGACAGAGAATGGTTATGCCGATACCATTACCGTTTCGGCGATAAAGCTCGCCGGTGTATATCTCCATGCTCTAAGAAGCATTTAAACTAGAAACAACACCGATAGCGGCGGGTATCGATGTTCCTAGTATTAGTCACCGCCTATGCGTCATTGACGTTCGCACGCGGGAAAAATTCCTGATCGACACCGGAGCAGACATCTCCGTGCTTGCAGCCAAGAGAAGCGATCGATCAAAAGAATCCACGTCGTATCAATTGTTCGCGGCCAACAACACGCCGATACGTACCTACGGAGAGCGTACACTAGAGCTCAACCTAGGTCTACGTCGCAGCTTCAAGTGGACATTCATCATCGCCGACGTGAAAACATCAATTTTGGGCGCAGACTTCTTGAAGAGCCATAAGTTGATCATTGACCTGCATCGTAGAAAATTAATAGACAGCGTCACTGAACTACATATAAACGCCATCAAGACAAACAGCACCGACCCAAGTGTTTTCACTCTAAATCAAGATCATCCATACCACGACATCTTATCTAAATATCCCGACATACTACGCCCGATGTCACTGAAAACGCCCGCGAAACACGACGTGACTCACCACATCGAAACGACGGGCGCGCCGATATACTCAAGGCCACGCCCGCTGCCGCCGGACAAGTACAAAGCCGCGAAAGAAGAATTCGAAAACATGATCAACATGGGTATTTGCAAGCCATCGAAGAGTCCCTGGGCCAGTCCACTACACGTAGTAAAGAAGAAAGATGGGTCACTACGTGTATGTGGCGACTATAGACGCCTCAACGCAGTAACAGTCCCAGACAGATATCCAATCCCGCGCATTCAAGACTTCACTTACCAGCTACATGGAAAAACAATATTCTCAAAATTAGATTTAAAAATGGCATATTTCTGGATACCTATTGAAAAGGACGACGCGGCCAAAACAGCAATCATAACACCGTTTGGCCTATTCGAATTTAATTGCATGACGTTTGGCCTACGCAACTCGGGACAAACATTCCAGAGATTCATGCACGAAGTACTACGCGGCCTTGACGACATCGTTTTTTGTTTTGTGGACGATTTATTAGTTTACTCCACCAACGCCGAAGAACACAGAAAACATCTGGAGCAAGTGATCGAACGCCTTAATAAATACGGCGTATCACTTAATATTAATAAGTGCGAATTCGGCAAAGAAAAAATTGAATTTTTGGGATATGAAGTTAGCCAGTCAGGAATCAAACCTACCGACGAACGCACAAAAGTTATATCGAGTTACCCGAAACCACAGACTGTGCAAGAATTACGAAGATTTCTCGGTATGATAAATTTTTATCGCGACTGCCTACCCCATCAAGCCGAAATACAATACGAATTAAATAAATATCTCCACAACAAAAAGAAGAACGATAAGACAATAATTAATTGGACACCCGAAGCCGACGCCGCCTTTGAACTATGCCGCGAAAGTATCCTGAAGGCCACTACATTAACACATCCAACGTCTAGTGCACCACTATGTCTCATGACCGACGCATCCGACAAGAGTATAGGCGCCGTCCTACAACAAAAAATTAACAACAAATGGAGACCGCTCGCATTTTACTCAAAAACAATGAGTGAAACACAGCGCCGCTACAGTGTGTACGATCGCGAATTATTAGCCATCTACACAGCTGTAAAACATTTTCGCCGACTCATTGAAGGAAACAACGATTTGACTATATGGACCGACCACAAGCCACTCTCGCACGCACTCACTAGACCACCAAGTAGCAGTGACACGCCCAGAAGAGAGAGACAACTACACTTCATTAGTCAATTCTGTTCATCCATAAAGTACGTGCACGGAGACCGGAACCACGCAGCAGACGCCTTATCACGCATAGAAGCAATAGAACATTTTTCAAACATCGATTACAATAAATTATCAGAAGATCAAGACACCGACGCCGAGTTACAAAAATTAAAAATCAAACCAAACCTAAAATTTACACAAATAACGCTACCGGGAATGCATCGCTCATTGACCTGTGACATCACAACTACACATCCCCGCCCGTACCTACCTCCCGCTTGTCGTTACGCCGCATTCCAAGCGCAACACGAAATAAGCCACCCCGGTATTCGCACGACGCGGAAGATAATAACATCAAAATATTTTTGGCCGTCAATGAATAAAGATATCGGTTTATGGACTAAAGCATGCATCGGATGTCAACGCGCCAAAATAAATCGACACGTCAATAGCCCGCTTGGTCAATTCCCGCCATCAAGCCGCTTCGAACACGTGCACATCGACATAATCGGCCCGTTACCTACATCAAACGAACACAAATATTGCGTCACAATGATCGACCGATGCACGAAATGGCCCGAAGCAGTCCCGACGCGCGACGTTACAGCTGAAACAATCGCGCGCGCATTTTACAAAGGATGGATCGCACGTTTCGGATGCCCCGCACGAGTGACGACCGATCAAGGACGTCAATTCGAGTCCGCGCTATTCAACGAACTCATGAAAAAGTTTGGTGTTACACGTATTCGAACAACACCATTTCACCCGCAAGCTAATGGTCAAATTGAAAGGTGGCATCGCACGCTGAAATCCGCGCTCATGGCAAGAGGCGCAAACACACACTGGACGGAAGATTTGCCCACAGTGTTACTCGGCCTACGCACAGCCCTGCGAGACAACAATGTCAGCCCTGCATTAATGACCTACGGATGCACCCTACGAGTTCCATCAGATTTTTTTGTGCCTACTCAGCCAAAAATAGAAGACACCGAATTCGTCCGCCGATTAACAGAAACTATGTCAACATTATCACCAGTACATAAAACATACGCCTCAAGCAAGAATGCATTTGTATATAAAGATCTCGCAACCTGCAGTCACGTGTTCATTCGGAACGACACGGTACGCAGTTCATTGACACCGCCCTACGACGGACCGTTTGAAGTACTTGAGCGTAGTGGCAAAACATTCAAAATAAAATTACCACTACGCACTACAATAATATCAATAGACAGACTAAAACCAGCCTACTTATTTAACGAAGAAAGCGCCGTGATTACCTCGACACCTACTTCGAGCAAGAAACCGGCAGACACCACAGTCACGGAGCCACGATCGTCAGAAGCAGCACCGCCGTCAAAGCAGCCCTACGTCACACGATCGGGACGCTCAGTGAAACCCTCCGTGCGTTTCACTTGAGGGGGAGTACTGTGGCGTCACGCTCACATACAGAGAACATGCATACTTACCTGTTACCTCTCAAAACCAACCACCTTACCTTACCTTACCGTGACATACCAAATATACCATTTACCAGGAATTCAAGAAATAAAACACAGAGAAGGGACAATAAATAAAACACAGCGAGTAGAATAATAATACGTTTATAAGTCTTTTATAGACTTTGGATAATGGATGGGCGCGGCATGAAAATGCCACATACTTTTGACGTCAAGTCAAGTGAAACCACAGCAAGTGCGGCGTGAAAACGCCATCACCGCTGATCACGAAGCGAAGCTCGACGACACACGCAGCACGGCCCGGCGACAGTTCTGGAGACCCACGACGAGCGACGCACACCGCACACGACGAGTAGCTGCCCGATGATTCTTCCGACGACGCGCCGCGCTGAATAACCGCGAAACCGCGACGCGCCTAATATTTATAGGTGAGCGAGAGTCGCGCGGACGCGGGGCACGCGGGGGCACGGACGCGGGGCGCGCGATGGCACGCGCTCGTTTCCCGCGCTTTTTCGCCCGCGCTTGCCCGCAGAGGGCGCCACTCTCGCTGGTCTAATTTGTATATAAGGAGTGCATGTTTCTGAATAAAATACACATTCGACATACGACAGTACAAGTGGTCTTTCACTTCAAGTAGTCCTCCAGCACACTACAAATTGGATACCGATTTCGCATTTTTTGGCATCATGAAGTGTAAGAAGGTACTTATACCAAGTATAATTAAATGCTTATATGAAACGAAATAGCTAGTCTATTTTTAATGATGGCGATATTAATCACTCTTTATTCTTTATTACTTAAATGAGCCTTAAATCATTGAAATACATTTATTTATGGTAAACAAAAAGCTCGGCTTTAATTTACCGACTCAATTAGAATGTTAATTTAGTGTGTTATCAAAGTACCTCGTGTAAATAACAATAACGTGTGATTTATAATTGTTATAAAGCGGCAGAACTACAAACAATTAACTGTGTAATTACATTAGATAAGTTGATAAGTGTAAGCGGAATCAAACCCGAGCGGCTACCGTTTATTTTAATTGCACACTACGCGGCCCAAGAACAGCCATTAGAAAAAAATGTTTACTCAATCAACAATAAAATCCACATTTAATGGGAGCGCAGCGCGAGATCGGCACCTTCCTTATCGCCGCACATTCTAGTCGGGCGGCTGTGTGCCCGTGTCAAGCTCGTGTTATTAGCATTTTAGGGCTTTGTCGATGGCATTCCTCGGCGTGGCTCTCATTACGAGCCCGCTCCACCTTATCAGATGGGATCTGCTGTATATTTATTGGGGCATCAAAGCGGACCCGTCGCGGGTCGGTCGGCGTCGGCCGCTCGTCGCTCGTCGACCGCCGGTCCGCCGGTGTAGCGCGGTAGCGCTCTTAAATCTAACAATTTAATACCGCTCATAAAGCGGCCACTAACCGCCGAGCGCCCACCGATAATTTCTCTTATTGTCTCGATAAATTAGCTTAATTAGGGTGTAAAAAACGCGGCGGGCGTGGAATCTAGTGCGGCCTCGGTGGGTGGGCGAGCGACCGCGACGCGGCTGGCCACCGCCGTAATTAGTGGCGGGCGGAGTGCGCGCGCGCCGACACCGCGCCGGGACCGCGCCGCCCGACCGCCGCTCTGGTGCCTCGCGGTAATGAGCCGGTGGCCGCGCTGCACTGTGCCGCACCTAGTGCCGTGGGACGAGGGGTTCAGTGCGCAAACCATGGACAGGTCTTGTGTACTATTTGTCGCGTCGCCGTGGGTAGTGACGTCTTGTCGACCCGCCAGTAGGCCTAAATACTTACTATGTATTAGTAAGAAGCTACTCGGAAAGCGCTATAAAGTCGAATAAAGGATGTACAGCAAGCGAGAGACACCGTTTATAAATAATACGAAAACGTATCTAAACAAAGACAAAAAGGTATTCTCGGTACACATTAACAGCTGCGATCCGCATTTAATGAGGCTCAGCTATAACGTTTAACATAAAAAACCGTTGACAATTCCATATGATTATGGTCGCGCCTTGTTTGTGGCGGCGACCTCGCGCGCGTCCGCGTCCGCCGGCGCCGCGTCACGCGCTGCTCCTACTGCACCGCACGTCACTACTCAATCATAGCACACATATTATCCTTATTTCTTAACCTTCGCTTGTTTTACACTCGGGTGGAAAAAATGTTGGTTCTTCATCAATAATCAATCGTTATAAAATCTAACTCGTCACATTACCACATAAATACCTACCAAGTATTTGCCATATACGTTAACGAACGCAGACATAGAGTCAAATGCATTGAAGAAAAAAAAAGTGTTCATAAACTTGAAAAACAACATACATTTCGACAAATCCAACAATTTATGTAAACAAAAACACACTTTAAATGTAATTTTACATACATTTCACACTGGTGTCGCACATTATAATAAACATTTTAAAATCCAGTATCAACGAATTTTACCAAAACAAATTCAAGCAAGTAAAATCAACAGGAGACAAATAAATATCTAATCTGAGTAAAAAGAACTTTCAAACCCCGTTTTTCTCAACAATTGACCAAATTGAAAACCACATTCCACATTCAGGCCCTTCTAGATGATGCC
This sequence comes from Cephonodes hylas, assembly GCA_030295005.1. NCBI lineage: Eukaryota > Metazoa > Arthropoda > Insecta > Lepidoptera > Sphingidae > Cephonodes > Cephonodes hylas. The sequence goes on from AP025361.1 coordinate 18,993,649, forward strand.
CTGTGATTAATTAGAAAACCATTGATATAAATTTCAATAGTTTTAATTTTTGGGAAAGAACGGCATCCATAATGAAATACTTATAATTGATAATAGAACCATTTTAATGAAACCTTTTTTGAAAAAATATAGGTACGTAGTGCAAGCTTGACCAATACCTACTCCTTCATTTCATAATTATATTAACCTAGGATTTTGTACATTTTTCAAAAAATAGTTAATGCCCAATCATCTTCAAGCACATGTGAGACAAATACATCACAGTTTTATGATTTACTAGCGACCCGCCCCGGCTTCGCACGGGTGCAATGCTGATACTTAATGGATGTTATCATGCATAATATAAACCTTCCTCTTCAGTCACTCTATCTATTAAAAAAAAACGCATCAAAATCCGTTGCGTAGTTTAAAAGATTTAAGCAACAAAGGGACATAGGGACAGAGAAAGCGACTTTGTTTTATACTATGTAGTGATATAAAACTAAACTAAGAACATATGTAACAACGAAACTCGTGCGCAGTGGTGAATAGCTTTGATTGACTCGACGTGAACGTTGTTTGTGCGTAATGTATTTAAATATACAAACATTATCATTTTTACACCGCCGCTGCCGCCGTATTAGGTGCGTTTTATGACTTACGCATATTGTTATAAGCAATACCGTGAGATAATTGCGCAATCGGCGCGTTCTAATCACTGCCGTATGCGACGTGCCGCGCGAGTCCGCATTACTCCTGCACCCATTCATCCCGCGTCATTGTCAACATCAATCAACACATGAGCTGTTCGATTGCTTCACTTTGTTCCCTCTATAGATATTTAAGTAAAGGAGCCAAGAGAGTATCGCTTACCAAATAAACTAGTCCCCAGGGCCCAATAACAGCAGCGGTTGAGAACAAAAGCCAAAGGAATGTTCGAATATTACCGTGCATCAGAAGTTCATGGCTTATGACATTAGCTGCTCGAGGAATTCCAGAAACGCACCTACACTCTAATTCTAAATAGAATACGTTTGAATTTCTTATAATTTTTTTTAAACAACTAATGATTTTTATATTGTTTATGTCGATACGTCCTCTAACACAATTTGAGCTATTCTAAGGTAAATGTCATAGTTATGTTTACACATAAATATATAATTGTCTCTTTAGCGAAACATTTCCTTTTCAAGTCGCAGCGCCGTGCCGTTACCAGTTCGGCAGCTTTTATGTATGTATGTATGTATGCTAACACGCACAATCTCGCCGCTATGTACAAGAGCATAGGCAGAAGTGTACTCGTGCGCCCTTGTGTCGCCATATTTATGTGCGATGAATAACTGAGTGAACTTGCAGTCTAGTACCAGGAACATGTCCAAAATCCGTGCTCTCACTTTGAATTTCTCAATGTAAAAATTGTAACACTTTGGAATTCCGTGATCTTCTCAATAATACAATAATCTTGTGGAAACCTTCTCGGTTCGTTTTTTTATCACATAATATAAATCAACCATTGTGACATACGTGTAATAGAAAAAACAAAGCATTTATTTTAATTGAGTCTCTGTTAAGAACACACTTCCCTTACCCTCAGGACTAGGGGATTCGATCCCGGTCGATTTTTGTAATCCCGGGATTTCGGGATTATCAACAGTTAATCCCGGGATCCCGGGATAGTCCCGGGATTGTATTAGTAATAAAAAGTTGTAACAAGAAGAAAGTAAAACATATTAAAATCAATCTTTTATTTTAAATCTTCACTTAAATATTCAAAAATAAAACAAAATTATATTTTCTTTTGATAAAATAAATAAATTAAGCCATTATATCTAAACAAAGAAACGCCATTATATCATAAAAAAGACTTTAAAAAGAGATTAATGTTTTTTAAATCAAATATAAATATAGGAACTATAAATTACTTATTTAAGCCACGAAAATAAAATCTTAGAAATAACAACGCATCCAACGTTTCATCCGAAAGCTTACTTTTAAATGTGTGGCACAAATATGTAGAAGCGAAAAAAAGCGCGTTCAGGCTCGATAGAAGTTGGAGGGATTATCAATAATTTTTTATAGGTCTTCTCCAAATTATAGCCTTGTGTAAAACTAGCCTCATAAAGAGTAATTTCTTGTTTAATGATCTTAGAAAGCACATTTTTATTGACTTTTATTATAAATATATCAATCCCGAAAATCCCGGGATTTATTGAATTTAATCCCGGGATTTTCGGGACTAAAATATGACCGGGATCCCGGGATCCCGGGCTTCGAGATCCCGGGATCGATACCTCTACTCAGGACTCAATAGGATATCAATGGAGCCATCTCGTGGATCCGTACGCAGTTATTATACTGGTACTATAATAACTGCGAAATACTTAATAGTAGATAGACCACAGGCCTAACTATTCCTTCATTGGTGGAGGCGTTTCCATCGAAGCAGGTCCTTTGTTATACAAAATAGGATGGCAGTTATTTCATTGAAAAAATCATATATATAATTTTATAGCTTATAGTTTAATCGATAGCGGCCGGCCTCTGACAGTGTTCTGCCATAACAACAGTAGGCTTAATTTGTACGAAATATTTATTACAATTACACCTCCGAAACTACAAAAAGATGTCTTTTATCCTAGTACATTACAAGAATCATAAACTGCAAGTCAGTTTCAGTGTCAAGTTCAGCAACAAATTATCTCTGCCATTATAAAAGTGTACCTGAGCAGAAAACATGTTAGGTGACATAACAATCTGTTTTAGCGAAGCATTGTTTTGTCACTGTAAATTGACGTTCCAGATGCATAATGTTGAACATAATTGAAATTCCGAGCAAATTTCAATATTTCCTCGGCTGCGCACATTCCAGCGGCGCGGGCCCGAGCGAGCCGACACGTTGTTAAACGCGCTGCGCAGATAACGCACCGGCCAACTATAAACCGAACAATACTTTAGATAACGTTGGACGTTTTAATTTCCATAGGTTTGATATATAGGCGCGGGCGGGCTGGCGTGAGTATTCAGCACGGCGCCATCAATCACGCCGCGACGCCGCCGCCGCGGCTCCGGTGGCGCACACCACGCCACACCACCACTCCTTATCTGCATTCAGCTCCGCTAAATAGATAACGTGATTTAGAAGTTCACCGGCCCGCGCCTCACCCGCCGCCACTTACACTTCAACACTACAATGTCCTAAAAATACGCCACTAATGTTCATATCATACCCACATACAAAGCCATATCCAGATGTTTTAGGCGTATATAAAGTTCCAACTACGATTCCCAGCATATTTTCAGATTCGTCGCGGCTACTGAGAATTAAGTTAAGAAACGAACTTCTAGCAAAACCGAACCTAGTACTCCTCGATAGCACACCTCGTTCTTATGCCGCAAAAGCAACGAGACAGTTCATGTGCTAATTATTGCGGACCACCATATTGACATGTAAATGTACAGAAATCTGTACCGTCGGTAGTAATTAAGCCTAAAACATGTCTTGATTACATTTACCGACGGCCGATAGCTCGCTGCCTAATCTACAAACTTATGCAAATGAACATACATTTTACGTATATTTCCATCGGCTTTATTACAGTTCCTAATACTATTTAGAAATGGTTTTTAAAAGTAAACCTTTGCATAAATGCATTAAGGCCAGTTATTAGCTAATAGGTGTAGCAGTAAGTAATATGACTCGGCTGGCATCACGCCGCTCCCACAAAGGGATGGGTAGCGTAAAAACAGCACGGTTTTTGTAACATGTATCGTTGGCAACGTTATCATCAATCTTATTACACATTCCGAGCGATCCCGACAGTTTTTATATGCATATGATTAGGTGGAGCGGCGAGCGAGCGGCGCGCCTGCCCGCACTCGCACTCCGCGCGCCATGCAGCACACTGCAACACTACTCGGGGAAATGGAAAATTTGAATGCTTACAATGCTTTTTCAAATAAAAATGAAATTCGTTACGTCATGTTTGCGAGCCCCTTTTTAGAGTGTCAGTTCTTTTATTAGGAGGATCTGTTCTTCGGTTATTAAATGCGCTGTGATTTGCATCAGGTACACACAGACAAAAAGTTCTCATATCGAAATTAGTTGTCAGTATGTATGTTCTACTATCAGTGAATATAATTTTATACATTTATTGAAAAAAAACATAAAAATGTTTTTCAATGATTAAATAACAAACAAAAACTGTCACATTGATATTATTAGTAGAATAATCACACACTCAGCGACGACTTGCATAATTTTGATGCCGTAATGTTGAGGCGACCAATACCTGTATATCCCTTTCCAGTATTTATAATTTACAAATAAATGGCTTTAGATGAATAATGTATTAAACAGATTTCTAGATGCCTTAATAGCGAACTGGATTTTAAGGTCGACTACCCGAATCGAATCGAATAATTTGTATTTAAAACATTGAAAAATCAATTGACTAGTTTTTCTACACACCCAAAACAGTAAAAGAAGGGCACGTGATCGAACTAATCGTTCTGTTTGATTAACATTAGCAGTGACAAGGAACCAGAGAGACCCGCCGACCCCGTCTCGGTGTGTGATCGCGGCCGGCTGCAGAAAAAGATGTCCAATATAACTAATTCCCAGTGACAAAGTGAGCTAATATGATAGTTAAGGTCCGACGGGCGCCAACTAGAAAATTTCCTTGAATAACAAAAACAGTTGGTAAGTCGGCGTGAGCGCAACCGATAGCCATACCAGATGGCTCCCGCTGGCAGCCGCACGGTATTTAAATATCTGCCGATGTAAAAGGACTGGACGTTGCTTGATACACATCGCGCGACCAACCTAACACTCTTCCAGACGCATCTACGCGTTTGTAGGTACCTACCTACACATGTCATTGAGGACGTTACGTACGCACCAATATTAATCACATGATTTATTTTTAAATTTATGTCAAAAACGACTGAGTAGGTGCTGATCAGCAAATTGGTATTTGGGAGGTGATTATAGATTTGGTTTAATCGACTGGATAAAGAGTTTGTGTTTTTTTAATAATAACAAATTATTTAATGTAGGCAAATATTAAAAGCAGCGTATACAATATATATTTTTTGAAATATCATTATGTGTTTCACAAAATGTATATAAAGACTAGCTTTTGCTCGCGACTCCGTCCGCGTAGACTACAGGGTTGAGTTCAGAAGGAAAATAAGTTGTAGTCATTTTACTTCTCTGAGTACTATTTATGTCCATACCAAAAATCATACAATTCAGTCTAATTGTTCAAACGTGAAACCGTAACGCGTCGATCGGCGCCTTGTGCATCATTATTGCGCACTTGATCAATATTTTAAAACTGCAATATCTTCTAAGATACTCGGTGAAATCAAAAGATGTAAAGGGCAATTTTATTTAAAATTAAATACTTGTAATGAATAACGTATTTATTTGGATAAGGATTAATATCATATTTATAAAAACACCTTCACAAATAAAACTTTATTTAAAAATAAATTTGGTTAGGATAAAAAACGTTATAGTGAGCCAACCTTAAAAAATAGACATATGCCGTCGCGGAATTTTTTTTAGAACTTTTAAAGAGTAACATTTCTCTCATACATTATTTTAGCGAAACTTTAACCGTTTCCGCAGCGCACGCAGCCGAAGCTCACAAAAAGGAAAAACGTCCCCGATTTTGAAACATTCTTTATTGCTGCTCCGCTCCTATTCGTCGTAGCGTGATGTTATATAGCCTATAGCCTTCCTCGATAAATGTGCTATCTAACAGTGAAAGAATTTTTCAATTCGGACCAGTAGTTCCTAAGATCCTAGCGTTCAAACAAACAAACAAACAAACAAACAAACAAACAAACAAACAAACTCTTCAGCTTTATAATATTAGTATAGATTTAAAGTCGACCAAGTCACTAGGTCGACAATAACTTGCTACGTGAAGGGCACGTAGTGATTATGTCACAAATATATCATACTAGCTTTTGCTCGCGACTCCGTCCGCGTAGACTACAGGGTTGAGTTCAGAAGGAAAATAAGTTGTAGTCTATTTTACTGCTCAGAGTCCTATTTATGTCCATACCAAAAATCATACAATTCGGTGAAATTGTTCAAACGTGAAACCGTAACGCGTCGATCGGCGCCTTGTGCATCATTACTGCGCGCTTGATTAATATTTTAAAACTGCAATATCTTCTAAGATACTCAGTGAAATCAAATGATGTAAAGGGCAATTTTATTTAAAATTAAATACTTGTAATGAATAACGTACTTATTTGGATAAGGATTAATATCATATTTATAAAAACACCTTCACAAATAAAACTTTATTTAAAAATAAATTTGGTTAGGATAAAAAACGTTATAGTGAGCCAACCTTAAAAAATAGACATATGCTGTCGCGGCCTTTTTTTTAGAACTTTTAAAGAGGAACATTTCTCTCATACATTATTTTAGCGAAACTTTAACCGTTTCCGCAGCGCACGCAGCGGAAGCTCACAAAAAGAAAAAAATGTCCCCGTTTTTGAAACATTCTTTATTGCTGCTCTGCTCCTATTCGTCGTAGCGTGATGTTATATAGCCTATAGCCTTCCTCGATAAATGTACTATCTAACAGTAAAATAATTTTTGAAATCGGATCAGTAGTTACTGAGATCCTAGCGTTCAAACAAACAAACAAACAAACAAACAAACAAACAAACAAACAAACAAACAAACTCTTCAGCTTTATAATATTAGTATAGATTGGTCCGGTATCTTATCGAATACGGAACACAAGATATTAATAACTCAAATTGAATTCAGAATTTTAATTTCAAAGTATTAGTCTCAGAAAACAACTTCAATATCTATTAAATTGGATAACTGTGCATTTACCTCGGCATGTAACCAATTAATATGATAAATAGGTGCAGGTTTTCATTTATTGAATTAATAAAAAATTGAAATTGTATATGTGAATTATCTTCAGGAATGCAACTCCACTACTGGACATACATCTCCCCAAAGACGATAAAAGCGGTCCACGCAGCAACAGTAAACATAATAATATGTATTTACGGGTACACAGAAGAAAAAAATTGATTGATTATTTTATTTATGAACCGAGGTGTATAAATAGCAACAAAGTCGTTCTCATTCCAATAGTTTGGGTTAAAAGAAGAAGGATGATTCGTAGTGCATATAGTACGTACCTACTGAATAAAATGAGTTAGAGAGTAAAATATTAGATTGCCGTTAAGTTTTTACGGCGCACATAAATCGCGTATCGCATCGCAGTAAATTATAATAGCCGAGGCACATAAATCATGCGCCAACTGCCGCGCACCACCAACCTGGAGCCGCGCATACATCGCGCGGATTATACCGCGCTCATATCTAATCGCACCAATTAAATATACAATGTATGCCGATAACCTCACTTGCTGGATTTCATTAATTCGCCTTCTTGCTGCAACTTATATGTAGTTTTTTATATGGAATAAACCGTGGGAATTTTACGTTCATGAGACCTTTTTATGTCATAGAGAAATAAAATCTCTACACAGTAAAATAGCTTCATGCAATAAATCGTTTGTATTAATAGAACGCTGGTTTCTTTTTTATACGATTCTGTCCACGATAATAGTCGAGTAGATATTTAACGATGTCCAAAATAAAATTAAAGAATAAAATACACAAATAATATCATCCACTTAGTTAACTGATGAAGATTTGTAGCAACACTCTTCCTGAACAATCGCTTAAATTGTCAGTAAATTTGCAAAGGAAGGTAATTCAAATTGGAGTGTATTATCTCATGAGTTTGGTTGAAATTTCCAAAGGTTTAGAAGTAAGTATAATCTCGCTGGGCGCAGCAGCGTCCGTCGGCTCGTGTGAAGCGCGCTGCGTCGCCGACGGGCGCGCCGTGTGGCCCACGTTAAAATCGTCGTGGAATGTGTAAATTAATACAAACTGTTTTATTAATGAGTTTTCTATTTAAATAATTCGCGGTAACCGCACTAATGTTGTCAACACGTGTTCCACACACGTCATTATCGGAGTACAACAACTGTAAGTTCATGAGTTACATATATTGCCCTCCCGTAGACAATCCAAATTCTACCGTCAAATTAAACAGCCAATTTTAATTCCTAGGTGGTACAAACTAAGTAACTGAAACTTGATAGAATTAAAATATAACCAATTGATCTAAAAAGTGCAAATGTTTACTGAAGAACAGAAACTTTAACAGTAAACGTTAACAGAAAAAATAGGTGAACGATAAAATTAATACAGGACTGAATATAAGCTATTTGTAAATTTGGAGCAATTTTCATATAGGTTTCTGTTTATTTTCTGAAAGCTACACTGTAATCAAATGACCTACGCATTGAAAATAAGACTAGCTCGTCGCCGAGTGCTAATGTGTTTGTGGCGAGTGTTGTAGGAATCAATCGGTCCATGTGTGTCAGACTGTCAGGTGTGGCGGGCTCACTCTCCGTTTGTATTGCAATGTACAGTTATTGTGACACATTCATGCATAATATTTCAATACGTTAGAGAGGCACATTCCCGCGCGCCACCGACTCATGTGCACATTCCGAGCAAGTGCTGCGACTCTCCTCATCACCGAGCTCGGCCTCACCGCCCACTGCACAACACAACACTCCACTCGGACGGTCAACCGACACACCAGCCAAGCATCAATAAAAACCTTTATGTGAAAATAACGACTTAAAACAAATTACTTGTATATCATGTAGTGAATAAAGGTGGCTGAAACTTTACTTCCTCACGCGATAAAACATGTGTATATATAGTAATTAAAGTGCAACTCACACCCAACAAACATAAACTGAATCATACTTTGTATTATTGAAGTATTGAAGCCGCAATATTGAAGTTCACATTGCAAATCGGTATTCTTTCAAAGATTTTCAGTTTTGTATCAGTAAATGTGTTCAACAGCGGAGTCTAGGAATGTTCACAAATAGCGAGTATAGACTCGGCACCGATACGAGTAGTGTGTATTAATAATGCACTTTTTCCTTCCCCTTCAGAGATACAAGCGTGAGTCTTAATATCCGTTATCCGTGACGTTCATAAAAGTTTATTACATAATTATATTCAAGTACTTACCTCTGATACAAATTGACAGAAACGCTTCGTAGATGACAGAGCGAATTTTTTTATGGTGCCTAGGCTCCTACCTCCGTGGCATTTTTTGTCCTGACGCATGTAACGCGCACATTAGTATTTATACGGCGACATTCCTCCCGTCGCATGTGCATTAATGAGCAACGCAAAAACCCCGCCAATGTCACATTAGTAGTTTATGAGGTATTGTTGTGATGAGTGTGAGTGAAACGTTATCGGAGTCATCAGCCAGCGGCACTCCGCCGTGCACCTGGCGGCGACACACACCGCCACATAAAGTGTGCTCAACACTACACCCCGGCTTCATTACTTACACCCTTGTACCCAACTTAATGTACATAACATCCATATACCATGTACCCGACACACAGCGCCGCAGGATGTGACGTGTGCGAGGACGTTGCGCAAAAAAACTAACTAAGTTACCAAATAAATCCTTGGTCGCCTCAATTAAGCAAAAATGGTGCAGACAATGGAAATAACTGGCAAAATCCGACGCGCAAATTAATTATCATTGCACCTCATGAAATGTACCATTCGCGAATTAGATTTAGTTTAGATCGAGATAACGATAACACCGACGATAATTAATATAAAAACATTAAATTTAATTTGCGAAATAAAGTGCATAAATTAAACAAATTAGAAAAATAAAGCATTTTATAATTAATTGTGAAATCGTTTGTGTTTAATATAACCACATACATATCTGAACTCAGGGATATGTTCGTCCTCAAACGTCGAACCAAAGATTTCTACATCACAGGAATATTTGTACTAGATATACCTAGGTATATTTTGTCTGTTGTTTTTTTTTCACAGCGTTATTGATTACACAGATTAAACCTTTGTTTTTCACCGAATTTGTGCCCATCATCATCGACCTATATACGTCCCACTGCTGGGCACGGGTCTCCTCTATCATTGAGAGGGTTTACCGTTTAGGCGATAGTCCACCACGCTGGCCTAGTGCGAGTAGACCGATAAAGTGTAATGGAATACTGTGTCTCTTACCCATGTGTCCAATTAACAAAATATTTATTTTTACATTTATAATGTCTCCGATTTTAGATTTGAGAGACCATTTAGATATATTCAAAGAGCCGTTACTAATGAAGTTCACGAGACGTGTAAGAGAGCATTGTGTAGCAGACTGTAGAGGCGTCACAATAGAGCGTACGTCGGTACATATGTGAAATGAAGCCGTTCCGGCGAGTGGGCACGGCTGCGGAGGCTCGCTCTCCACAATGCAAACGAACTGTCGGCGGCGGTTCATAGCGCGGCGGATATAATAATCAATAGGGCGCGCGGACTGCCGCAGATTAACTTCACCTCGACCGATTCCCTCCGCCGCCCGCCTTTGTCTCTCTCGCTAATTTATTTGAGCCGCGCGCCGCAATTACGCCACTTCAAACTTATGAACACTGAACCACTTCTGCTGAACAACTTAACCGGGTTAATATCATCAACCTAATACTTACTTAAAATATACAACTAGCTTGTTGCAACTTGTAGCAACTCCCGAAGGGCATTAGGGAGCTTCCCTTGGAAAAATTCAAAAAATCAATTAAAGATAAGCTATTTAAAAAAGCTTATTATAAAATTTCAGATTACATTGAGGATCCTAACCCCTGGGAGCAAATAAACTGATCAGAGGAGGTGTTGCTACAATTTATATCCTTTGACATATTTTATAAAATTAATTTTGTAATATGACTTTAATTTATTTAAAAAATAATATTAAAAAAATGACATATCGTGTTGCTGAGGGAGTTTCTTGCCGTTTTTTCTTCACAGCGATAACACGTTTCAAAGCGGCACTAGTTTAAAAAAAAATAGCATAAAAAATTGACGATTCAAAAGTGCTTGTAAAAGTCTATTTGAATAAAGGAGATTTGACTTTTGACTTTGACTTTGTTGGCGAAATTGTACATTCGGATTATTTGATGTCCGCCGTACTAGTTTTATTTTAAAAAAATATGTTTCACGCTATTTAACTGAAAATAACCTGCCTGCAGGATGTATTACATACATAAACATGTGTGTGTGTGTGTGTGTAGTATTGTGTTTAAATCTCATTTAGGTGCGTTGTGCAAGCATGGCGTGGACATTGTTAGCGGAGGCGGAGCGGCGGCGAGATGAAACGCGCCCCGCCCCGGGCCGGCGGCGCGGGCCGACAGCGCCGACAAAGCGACACCGCGCGCCACGCACCGGCCCCGCGCCGTGCACACACACACGGAGCGACACGGGGACCACGGCCGGTCAGTCGCGAGCCCCTCGCCTCCTCGCCTCGCGCAACACACACACCAGCTCTAATGATACAGCAGGACGACGCCGAGCGCCGCTTATGAATCCTTAAATGAATCCCTTTGAACAGATGAATGTGTCGGGACGTCGGTGTCCCCATAAATATGTCCAAAAATGATTTACTAATAGAAAAAAGACACGCAGGCGACATCTGTCGGCGACGGCGGAGCCGCGGGCGCGGGACACACGAGACACTTCACAGCGCACGACTAATCACCCGCTGTCTAAATATGTCAATTTATTTAAACGCTCCTTTCAGTTGCGGCGTGAAAAAGCACCAGAAATTTATATGTGCTTGTATTTTAACGTCTTGTTACAAGCTTTGTTCCGGCGCGGAATGCAACAGATGAATGGCGCTGCGTCGCGCGCACTACTCACCTCTCAAATGTATCGATGCTTCAAATAATGTTTCTCATACAAGTATCCCGTTTAAAAATAATTACTCCTAGCTTAAATTGTTCCATCAAGTTTACAGAGACCTCTCATCTTGACAGTTGAAAATCTGAAGCATTTCAAAGGGCTCGTAGCCTGCCCGTGTCCAGCACGAGCAACCACTGGTGTGAAGCCGCGGGCACTGTATGTTCAGTGCTGAGTCCTGTCAGTATGTGACGCTGCGCACACTGTTGTGAACGCACTAACCTTTAGCCATGCGATGTTCACTTGCGTGCATAATTAATAACATTTTTTGTAATTACTGGTTCGTTTAATATTTAATTAAACAGTAAGACGACCTCCTTTTATATTACACTAGATGCCTTTACGATCTAGGAATGTGGCCGGCGACGTGTTTTTGTCGGCATTGCTCGAGCGGCCCGTTACCCCGAGCGATCACTACTAACTGTACCTACCCGCAGTATATTCGTGTCCCAAAACTGCGGTATGCGTAACGAGCATCAGATTCGCAATGTCCGCCGCAGAGTAGACAATGGCGCGAGTCGTTGCCCCGCGCCGGCGCCGGCGGTGCTCGTGACTGCCGCCCGACGCACCACTCACACACCACTCATACACGCGTGCATTACCATTGACACCCGTGACAGTGGCGGCGGCGACCATCGACACCGGCGAATTTACATAATTTTATGATTGGCCGCGTGAAACAAAAGCAATTAATTAGCTATTCTTGGTAGAATTTTTCACGTAGCTTCAGAAAGGAGCCTCATTTACAAACCATTAAATGAGAGCATATAAAACAAAGCTCGTCCCCCGCCGCCGCCCCGCCGCCGCACGCCGGCGCACACTGCTACAGCCGGCACGCTCACGACGCCGCGCACGTAATTTACACACTGTCTAATTTTGTACGGTGGAAGAATCCTTTTATAATACAAAATTAAACAGAGACAAGGAGCTTTTAATGTCGGAAACAATGTTCAATATAGTCGGTGGCAGTGGCGGAGCGGGCCGGCACGCCCTAATGCACTCGCCGGGACCGCCGCGTCTGTCGAGTGCCGATCACCAGTAAATGTTATTTCATCAATTAAATATTATAGTATAAAGTTTAACGAAAGAGAGGAAAAATACCTGTATTTGAGATTTGACAATAAGCTCGCGCGGAGAATCGTATTTCATTACAGATTCGAATTATCGAATAAAATGAATAGATTATTATTCATAAACGCATAATGTATTAACTGACCGTTGAGGTTGGACAGTGTATTATTAAATTTTCCATTTTGAAATACTTAGAAGTAGGCACGGAGCCTGAAAATGTGCTCGATGGCAAAAGCTCGCCACCGTTGACGTTGAACTTAAAGTAAAACACAATTCCGTTTAATCCTTCGAAATACAGCCGAAAGTATATATCTGTGTAATGGAAATTGTCCACAAAATTTTTTTTAATACATTTCTACAGCACTGATATTGTCCATCTGCAATACGAAAATTGTGTGTAATAGACATGTCATACTGTTTACACCTTCCCAACATGTATTAGTTATACAGTAGATACCTATAAGCAAAGTTTTCCACAAGTTAATTTGATGGCTGTCTTGTCTCGTTCGTTACAGTAAACGGACCCGTACATATTACATTTTAAAGTTGTCTTGTTAAGCTCCTCTCTTTTAAAATGCTAAAAATGATAAATGATGGAGATGCCCAAATATCCATAGTCGTATGAAACAAATTTGGCGCAGGATTAGAATTTGCGGTCTTTTTTCTGACAACATCTCGGCCAACTAACGGTGCCATGAAAACTTACAAAAAAACGATTCAGTTTTTGACGAGCAGGTACCATTAAAATACTTACTCGTAATATTGAAGAATATTATATATTTTTTTCTGGTAATAATCGAACTAAGTACTATACCGCTGTTTAATAGCTTTAACTTGTGTATTAATAGCAACAATTTAAATTAATTCCAATTTGAATTGTAACAATTAATTTTGATACATAAAATGAAACATTTCTGTGGAAGTTAGCAATTCTCGCCGGCCAGCATCATAAAATAATGTCTTTAAATGTTAAATGCGTTGTCATATCGGAGGCTCGTTGGGAGCATAAAGAAAGCAACGCATTGCGCGCCCGTCGCACCGCCACGCCACCGCCACGCCACGCCGCGCCGCCGATCCGCTTCTTGTTTTACACGTTCAGATTTTATGGAGCCATTAAAATGTAAACATTAATTTTATCGGCGCATACCTCACGTAATACCGCACTGCCCGCGATACTTCATAACTTCCTCGAACACACCTCTTTGAAATTCGCTCCTCGTTCACATTTTACACCAAAATGGCACATTCTATTATTCCACCTCGCTGTCTCAGTTTGGATCGACTGTGCACAACACACGGGTACCATTTAAAAGCATTCTGATCATCATCATTCTCCTGCTCTGCTCCCAATTCTTATTTGCAGTCGGCGCAGCATGTTTTGTCTTTCCACACAGGAAGGAAGGACAAATCATGCTGCATAAGAGTTTTGGCAGATTTTTTACAGCCGGCCGCCTGCCTGACGCCAACCCTCCTTGGGACTTTTAAAAGAGATTTAAAAGCCTTCTGGTAACCGATTAAAAGAAGTTATGATTTGTGATATTTTGACTCAGCCAACGAAATATCTAGCTTGTGTAAATATTTTCAATAAATTTCATTCGCCGGCAAAAGAAAATATTGTTTTATCAAGGCTTATTGTGAAAGATTTACAGAAGTGAGTGATGGTTCTCTGCGCCATGTCGCATGCGTGTCGTCGAGATACAAGTGTATTACGTCGGTGTCGGACGCGGGCGAACAATACAGAGCATTGTGTCCGCGCCGGGCCCGAGCGGCCGCGACATGTCTTGCACAAGCGCCAAATTACACGCACCTCGCAGACGCCGCACCGAATGAAATCGCGGGAAATATCATTATGCAAATAACTTTATAATAATGCCCGCTATAATCTCATTTATTAAGATACTAGCTGTCCCGGCAAACTTCGTATCGCCCTACCAGTCAATGAATGTCTTGTTACTTATTAACAGAATTTAATTTTTAATTACTTAGGTATATCATCATCCCCTTGCCCTTTTTTTTTTTTTTTTTTTTTTTTTTTTACGAGAGGAAAGCACCTTAAGCTCCCCTGTTCGGTACCTCGGGGGAGGCCCTGAGGGGTATGTCGGGGTCTCTGGCTACGCCAGCATACCGACTAAAACCTCTCGGTGACCATCACGCGCATTTAGGGCGGTTTTACGGCATCTCAGGGCAGAGGTGCCCTAAATGATCCGCTGCCGCCCAGCGCACCGTCCAGTTATGGACCCCTCCAAATTGGGAGGGCTTGGTATGCCCTCCACTTACTCGATTTGGACGTTCACCTTTTGTGAACGTCCGCGACAGTTAAGGGCCACGCCCTCTGCCGCCAATCTCGGGGTTGCTATCATAGGGTACCGCCCCCGCAGTACGCCCAGCAACCCCAGTTTCCCCTGTTAGTCGCCTCTTACGACAGGTAGGGGATACCGTGGCGGAATTCTTACACCCCCAATCCACTGGGTGGGATCCCCTTGCCCTGGTCCCAATTAATTATTTGGGGTCGGCGCAGTATCTCTTCTTTTTCCACACATCCCTGTCAGCCGTCATGTTTTCATTCACCCCTTTCTTTTTCATATCTTCAGTCACGCACTCCATCCATCTCTTTTTAGACCTCCCTCGGCTCGCCCATCTATCCACTTTCATGTTCATCACTTTTTTTTCCTACATATGATTAATTCCTTTTCTTAATGTGCCCATACCACGACAGACGGTTTCTTTTCATCTTTTCTATCACAGGAGCTACTTTCAGACTTACCCTAAAGTATTCATTTCTGACTCTGTCACTCCGTGTTATACCACACATCCACCGCAACATTCGCATCTTTGCTGCATGCAGTCGTCTTTCGTAAGTCTTCTTCGTTGACCATTTTTTTTTCTTTTTCAGCACAGCTGCTAGCTCCCTTGACCTACCATTCATGGTACCTACATTCCAACTTGCATACCTCAATCTCATTTCCCGGGCTAGTGTCTTACGTTGCCCCCGCCCGGGCTGGTGTAACAAACCTTGCCCATTTCTCATAGGAACCGGGTGCTGCCCCTGCGCGTCGGCTACGGGGGACGGCCTAGGCCCTGTCACCTTTCTTATTATACATACTGTATAAATGTTTTGGCAAATGTTTTACGGCCGCCCGCCTGTCTGACACCAACTCTCCTTGGGGCTTTCATTGTTTTGGTAAAGGGGTAGAGATAGCGTGTGTTTGGGTACAGGATATTGCAGGTAAGGATATTTGGCCTGATGGTAAGGATGCCACAGTCCCGGATAAGGAAGTAGTGGGAGACTCCAACAGCTCGGGGGGCCGAGGTCGCGAACTCATAGCCCTGTTCCATGACTGGCTAGATCAATGGAAAAAGCATCCCCTGACCATTTATTAATATTTCTTGAAGGAGATTTAGAGTATTTTAGATATTCAAGCATAATAAAAATTTAAAAATTAGGCACTACCAAGGAGATTTGTTACACAAAATAAATTTCTGAACGCACGCCTTAACATTTGACAGCCAAAAAATGTCAATCCATTGTCATGAGAATTCTGCATTTTTAACATCTAAAATACGCAATAATTCGAATGTTATAGATACATATTGTCGATTCAAAATGCTTATTTTAATAAGTTCTTTTATTTGAGGGAGCCTCTAACGGCATCGACGGGATAAACATTAAATGACAGGAAATTTTGTATGGTGTTAAAGTTCAAAATGACTTAAGTATCATTACAAACCTTTTGTATGGGAATATAGAAAAGTATTATTTTTAGACCTTTTCAGGCAATTATTAAAATGTATCTCTCCGTAAGAACAATCCTCGTACTTCAAGGAATATTATAAAAAAAGAATTAGCGAAATCGGTTCAGCTGTTCTCGAGATTTGCGCTTAGGAACACATCGAGATATTCATTTTTATGACATAGAACTCCTCCACTACGATTTAAACTTTATTGTATTGTATTAAAGTTTAAATTGACTTAATTATTGAAACGAAACTTTTGTATGGATAAAGAAAACAATGAAAAGTCCCACGGGAACGCTATCGAACGGGATAAAAAGTATCCTGTGTCCGTCTCCTGGCTCTAAGCTACCTCCCTACCAATTTTCAGCCAAATCTGTTCTGCCGTTCTTGAGTTATAAGTGGTGTAACTAACACGACTTTCTTTTATATATATAGATGAAGCTTATAAAAATGTTAACGAGCATAACTGGCATATCGGTGCAGCGACGCGCGACCTCTCGTGGCGGCGCGGCGGGACCCGCTGCGACTCGTACCTACCGACACTGCAGCACCAGCTCGGTGATAGAGCCATTCTACTTAGCGACATTAAACCGCCCGCCCCGATGGAGACATCCAACGAATCGTTGGTGTTTTTAAAAGAGAAGTAATTAAGTGTGAAAAGCGTTGTTTCGTCACAAACAGCTCCGACGTGCGTAGACAACTAAGCGGGCCGGTCCCGCGGGACTCTCTCCGGGAATACTAATGTGGCTCGCCGGGGCCGGCACCGCGCTCGCACGCACTGCACCTTACACTAACTACTCAACTCAACGCTTTACATTTTACAACGAATATAATAAGGTATAATGAATGATACATGGTAGATACGTGTATGTCCAACAACCGGAACTAGGACAAAGTGATAGACTGAGGCCTTAATAATAACAATTGAAAATAATGAATTTAGAGCCAAAATAATCTAGACATATCCGGGAGAAAGTACACTGTAATGTTCTTATCGGATAATGTGTCGAGCTAAATGTTCTGTATTACGCGGGGTCCAATATGGGTGTTGCTATAAACCTCTCATGATACAAGCAAGCATCAGTATGTGTGCATGATATAGGTAAATACATTATTTTTGTTCTCTGTGTACAATTTGCTGCCTACAGTATACAGTGCTAGTACCAACTACCAGCCTTAATCTGAAAGCAGTAACAGCCGAGTTAACCCACAACATGTCTCCTCACAAGAAGCTATACCTCATACAGAGCTGCGATGGGGTGCACAAATGTCGAAGCAGTTACTGAGAGTGCTAAATGATCCGCGCTAAATAGAACCAGCTTAACAGTGAATTAAGGTATTTGATCAGTTGTATGGCCCTCTCGCATGAGCTGGCTGCTGAGCGCGGCGGTGGGTGCGGGTGCGGGGCGCGGGGCGCGGGGGGGGGGGACGCGGGCACAGCAGCGCGGCAGCCATAATTACCGGCGCGTATAATTTACTCGGCAAATTGAGTGTGAAAACTTTTACATGTCGGAGTCGGCAGTGCGCCGCCGCCTCACCACCCACCACCGTATTAAAAACGTGACTCGTCTCAAACGCGCCTCAGTATGTGGCGCAGGAGCGGAGTGTCGCGAGCAGAGCGGGACCCACGCCCCACCACCCCACGCCACGGCTCAATTTATGCAACTATTTTAATCATAATTTAATGGTCGTGATAAATGCCCTCCGATTATGTTGTACCTACTCCAATTATAAATACCTCACTAATTTGATTATATTTAAATTTTATCAATTTGAATAATATTCATTTTATTTAAATGAGTGTTGTGTTTTATAGATTCGTTTGTTAACAATGAATGTCATGTATATGTCAAGATAATCCCACGGGTGTGCGTATCACCAATTTCGTACGTATAATATTTATACACCTTAGGACATTATGTTTAGTCACACTCTCCCTTATTCTACTCTGTGACTCTCTTTTATTATGAAAATTATTGCAGGATTTTTAATTTAGCAGAATACTGTAATCATTGTAATTCGAACAAGTAGAATGAACCCTGGAGTGCGAGTGTATGGGTGTGCTGTTTCCGCGTAATGCAATATATTCCCCCGGCGCCCCGGCGGTGCTGCTCATCAACACGAGGACGACACTCCACGCCGGCTCCATTAGCGAACTTTGCGAGTTCACCGTACGTCGATATTCATAATAACCTTCCGCGAGCGCCGCGCATCAACCCCCCACCACCACCGCCACCGCCACCTGACCCCCCACACGTCCCGCCCCCCGCGACCCCTACACTCCACGAACTGTTTTTACTTTTTACGTGATGCACGTTTTCATGTTTTAAAGATGAACTGCCTTCCAAATTACACGAAATATGTTTTGCGGACAGGAAGCGTGAAAAACATCGTATAAAATATTGGGTTATTAGATTCCACAGCGTCGGCGTCGGCGCATACGAAATTATGACACTAAATAAAACTGGTACGAGCCACTTCACCTGCCCAGCGAGCTGCACTCGTGACTCGCCACAGTTCGACCACTTCCATTCGCAACACCCGAGGCTTCTGTGCCGGCGTCACTCAATATTTTTTCACCATTGTGCTATTGGTGCATATTCACATGAACTATTAAAATCACCTTTAAAAAATTATTCCATTTTTTTTCTAATTCGCATACTATTACACTGTGGTAAGGAGTATTAAGCTGTATTTTAAATCAGTATTGCTAAGTCGCTATAAGTACCTACTCAATAAGCGCGAGTGTAGTCCGTGCTGGTGTGAGTGTCGACAGTATGAGTTACAAAAGTATATAGACGGAGATCCCAGAGCCGCCAGACCTTACTTATTTTCTGATAGACGAAATGTGGACCATTGGGTAGTGTTAGTATGTACTACCATCGTATGCATACTCGGTAACTTGGTCGAACGGCCAATTTACAGATATCAGCTGGTCAGGGTACCCAAAAGCGTCTAAAAGAATTTAGGGAAAATTGATCCCTTGGATCGGTCTGCCGTCTCGTGAAAGGTCTAAAAATAGCTGTCTGGTTAACGTATATATAAATGGAGCATCAGAATTTGGGTAAAGTTAACTCATTATTTTGAATCTTCAAAGCGCCTGTAAAGCAATATGGCCGACGGGAAATGTCTGGGACTAGTGACGACTTATTTTTAACGACATTATCTAAAACATACGTGAAAATCAGCCATGAGAATTTACGTCACACTTTTGGGCATCCTGACCAGCTGATATCCGTAAATTGGCCCATCGACCAAGTTAGCGAGTATGCATACGATGGTAGTACATACTAACGCTACCCATTGGTCCACATTTCGTCCATCAGAAAATAAATAAGGTCTGGCGGCTCTGGAATCTTGGTCTAATAGGAATATCTTTACCGTTCCGGTTGGCATTAGCAATGTAATGCATGTGAGTGCAGCAGTAGTCACAACCCGCGCTCGGTCACTACTTTAATCTGTATGATAATGTAGCCACAACACGAATAACGTGTCCGCTGTATCGAGTTCAAGTTTGTTCAACAAACTCGCAGGCTGCACATAAACAACACCTCCATTAAGTAACAACACGGCGCCACTCGACTTCAACATAATTGAATCGATGAATTAAACAACGAGGTAAATACTATCATTGATTCAATCAATCGCCTTTACTTTCCCGAGCGGCGCAGTGTGCGGACTCGCCGCCGGCACCTGTCGCCACGTACCCCGCGTGTCCGACGGGAGCGCCGAGTGGCCAGCTCGCGATCCCTCGTCACCACTCGGCCACTAGACAAGCCATTTCATTGTGTATAAATGTTACACGTGAAGTTCATCGCGATGTCTCTGTACAATGAACACGCGAAACCTTAGCGGAGGAAGTGTCGCTCCCCACACATCCAAGTGTGGCGTAGCCCGCGAGTCGGCGACACATTCCCCGCGCCACACCTTCACTTGGTGGTGCGACGGCAGCGCATGCGCGGGAGGTACGGGATGTGTGGCTGCGTGTGGGTGTGTGCGCGAGCGCGGCGCCGCGTGGTCTGCGCGCGGCGGCCAGCGTCGCCGGAACCGGAACTCTATTGTTTCAAGATGTCCGGCGGGACGGCAGCCAGCCTGTCACCGCGCGACAGCCCGCCGGCTGCAGGCGCGCGCTCCACACACCGCGACCTGCGCCGCGCCGCGACTGCACCCAACATATTATATAGGATACATCCTTAAGCAACGTACACTATTACGTACATCGAAACACATTTAGTGAAACATACACAATATTTCTCGCCGATCCACTGAGCCATTCAACTTTGGTAGCCGATCCAGTAGAACAGTGAGACAACATTTGAAGTGTTTTCATTTGAAGGTACAACATTGCTAGGCAACTGTTATTAAAAGCGGCACGGTTTATTACGATAAAAGATACGTCTTTACTTGTATGAGGGGGTAAGATGTTACTCCTCATATATCTAATTAATGAGGTGTTATTAACTTATTGACATATCTTGCCGTTAGTATATGCGTTTTCTTAAAAGAAGTCAGCACTGTACCATTTCAACTTATTTATCCGTATTATTACAAATAACTTGATGAGCAACAATGCATGACATATTATCTTAATCTCAA
Source organism: Cephonodes hylas (assembly GCA_030295005.1). Lineage (NCBI taxonomy): Eukaryota > Metazoa > Arthropoda > Insecta > Lepidoptera > Sphingidae > Cephonodes > Cephonodes hylas. The sequence continues at coordinate 19,014,884 of AP025361.1, forward strand.
CTATTGCTGATTTGCTCTTGAATACAAATTTCTTACGGTGGATTATAAATGTAAAAAGAAACTAGTAAGTTATGTGTAGTTATGTGCTGAAAGCATCGCGTAGCTTTTATCTGTGCGCAGGCGGTGGAGCGCGGCCGGCGCGGCGACATGTCGCGCACTCCTTACATATTTATGTCAAGTGCGTGTCGGACACCTGGCGAGCCCACACCACCACCCGCCACACCGCCACACCACCACCCGCCACACCGCCACACCGCCACACCGCCACACCGCCGCGCCACACTATGTCCGCCACTCAGCGCCGCCACGGCCCTCCGCCTGCTGCACACCGGAATACTAGCTCACAGCTAGCTAGGTTCCACCGACACGTACCACATCACCCCCACGGTCGCGTTGGCAATTTGGTATGACCTACAGTGGGCTACCGAGCGCTATGTGAGTAAGGACGCCGAGGGCCCGGCACGTCGCGCGTCGCCGTGTCGCTCCGCCGCGGCGATCACGGCGATAAAGAAAAACGCTCGACGAGCGCGGGGCCGCGGATTGACCGCCGATTAGCATACAATGGCCGGCAACAGCTGGTCGTTATCAGATGTGGCCGGCCGCGCGCCAACTACTATTAATTTGTGATTTAAACTAAAACTTATTTATAGCGCGGCGCGGCGATAAATAAGCGCTAACGACCAAACTTGGCCGACACAAATCATACACGTTCGGTAATGAATTACCGCACACCGGCGCGGTGATTTACTCCGCTCCTACTTTACGCCTAATTGTACGGCCCCGTGGCGCGCCGCCGACCGCCATCCCCCTCGCGCCTCCAGCCCGCCGGCTCTACCGACGCACTCGTCGCACACTGTGTCCCGGTACTTGTGCGGGTATTGAATAAAACGTGAAAAACTAACTAAGTAAAAGGCATGATGTGCGGTGGCGGGCGCGCGGAGTGTGTCGCCGACGTGGCCGCGAGTTCGGGGCGCAGGCCGGCGACTCCGCGCGACACGAGCTGCGGCTGCTTGTCAACTTGTAGCTTTAACCTTTCGCTAATGTCACCGCCGATACGAGACATTCATGTCAGACCTGACATTACATTCGTATTCAAAAGCGTGCTCTATCGTGTCGGCGCGGTAATAAATATCGGTGAGTAAAGTTTAATGCATTCTGTAATACTCCGGCTGACAAATTAAACTTTGCTGATTGGATCCCAACATGTATAATATATATTTTTCGATATTTTCCCCTCAGGCTAGTGCTGAAGTGTCTGGTTTAAAAAAGTGTAATTGGATTAATCTACAAGCAACACTATTTTTTCACAAGATTTTTCTATAAGTACCTAAACCTCATTCACGATAAGCTGATTCTTTTGGCAGATGTCAATTTTTCTGAGACATGACTTTGACATAAAAAACGTATTATTTTATTATTTTAATGATTTGATAAATATTAAAAAAATACATACAACACAAAAGTCCCTAAAGATATAAGCGTTATCCGAAAATTTTGAGACTTTATTGCTTCAAAGTAAAATTAAAATAGGAACACTGAAAATAATAGACGCTTGTACAATGTTACATCGGTCGGATGGAAAGAGATGTAACATCGTTCATATCGATGTCCACGTCGATAATTTTACTGAACACTATTATGGTCATGGCTGTGCTCCTTTTTCTTAATAAAAATTGTTTTAAATATAAAACTATTTTAATGTTCTACCTTAATTTTTACATACTGGGTTATTTTTGGACCTCCCGTCAACTTAAAATAGGTGGTTTAGACCATGAAACTAAACAACTTTTCCAAAGAAACATGGGTCAAAACGTGATAAATAATTCGACCCTCTCATAGAAAACTGCTCACATGGTCGATTTCATGTAGAAGGTCTGAATTTTTTTTTTCACTTTTCGACCCGTGTTTCTTTGGGGAAGTTGTTTACTTTCGTGGTCTAAAACACCTAAGTATTTAAAGTTGGCGGAAGGTCTAAAATAACCCTGTTATATTAAATAGGTACTTATTATGAACTTTGACCCACCATCGCTTAATTTCACACATAATGCAGTATTTTAAAACGCAATATTTTTATCTACTAGATATTTTCTGTTTCCATCACTAGTCGATATGCCAAAAGAATCAAGTTATCGTGAATGAGATATAGTTATCTTCTTTTCGATTCCAAACTTGGTTTCTTTTGTATTTGTCAGCTTTTACTCATATAACAATTTCAAACAATCGGTTTATCCTGTTTTTCACTTTTCTTCTTTCATTTTAAAAGTGTATAATGAGTTCAAGAATAAACGCTGGTCCGATTCACGCATATCAGAAATTACAGTTTCGAATCATCGATTAGTTGGAGCAACGTGTGTAAACGACAATAGACGAGTACCTGCAACGCCGGCACGTCTCCATGTTGTCCGCTAGACGCGTGTCGCGGACTGGCGCACTCTAGTCCAGCTGGCCGCGGGACTAGCTACACGTGATGACTACGCTACGATGTATACGCCAAGAACCAAAACGGAAACAGCGGTTCGTTCCCGAAGTAGGTACCGATGGCATCGAGGTTATGCCACGCGGTGGAATATACCGACAGCTTCAGGTTCGATTCCCAAGCACATCATACATATCTCAATTATAGAGGAGGCCAGTGCCAAGCAGTAAAACGTATAGGTACCAATAATAACGATGGCAATACCCTAACCGACCCGGCCGCCGTGTACCGCAGACCAAACTCTCCAGTGCATGACACCAGTGCCGTGACTAGGGCGGTGCCAGCTGTGCCCAGGCACAGGGCGCAGACCCTAGAGGGGCGCAGAAATGACCAGACTAGTATCTAGTTTTATCTCACGCATGGTAGCTAAGCCTGGTTAGAGCATTTCTGATTAGAGAGGGGCGCAGTTTTGAAGGCTCGCTTTCCATTCAAAAATATTACTCATGTTATAACACACAGTACCAGAACATTTTACAGTAATTAAACACGTACGGATAATATGCTTTTGCTAACTGTACGTGATGGCTGAGTCTATGGTCCGAGAAATTTCTTAGTTGACATTAGTATTCTCTTCCTACATAGTGAAGAAAGACCCGATCAAAATAACTTCTAAGACCAAGTCAAGATCTACATTACCAGGCAGTACTTACACGTAATATGTGAGGCCTCGTAACTGCCGCGCCATCCGAATCTTCGATATAATCCTACTGCGGCATATTCTAAGCGAATTCTGATACAATGTGAAGAAGTAGAATCTTATACAAGCATCTACTTTTAACACATTGTCTCCCTAAAAACTAGAGGAAAACAATCAGTTCTTTGCTACCCTTGCAAAGTAAATTATGATTCGTAAATCATTATGCATGTTGCTTTATTGTGGTAAGGGTTGTTAGACAACGCTGAGCATTGTCGGCAACTGTGCGGTTACTGAGCAACACCTAACATTAGGATCGCCGTGTGTATGTACTTAGTGGCGACGTGAGTGTCGCGCGGAGGGCGGCGGACATCGATCTGCGGCAGGTAGCCGTTCCCTCCCGCGCTGGCCCGCGTTGGCCCGCGCCGCGTTACAAAGGCTCACTGCCACTTGTCACGGAGGAATTTCCGGGCCCCGGGAAGCCACCCTCGCGTAATTAATATCGGAAATATGTGAGAGTGCAGCCGGTCCGCGCGGCGCATGATTTGTGGCCGGCGACAGGGGACACTCACAAAAACCACACCTGTACCGGAGCCCCGCGGCGTCCCATGCCAAATGTAACGTTCGATCAAATATACTTTTCAACTACGTGGGATTACTTCATGAAGAAACGCACTGCTCTGAGAGCGCTTTTTAGCTCAATAAATTGCGCAAGTCACAGATGAATGAGCGCAGTTGATATCCATTACAGGTAGCGGCGCGGCCGACCGCTAATGCCGACTATTATATCGGCGGATAAAAAGCGCGGCGCGGCACTTTGAGCGTTAATGTGAGGGCCCGGCCGGGGAGGGCACGCGGGTGCAGGGGGCGGGGGCGGGCGGGGGGTGGTCGGCGCGCACAATGGCGGCCGCTCGCGTGACTCGCCGTCTCTCGCCAATGATTATGAACTATGAACGGATCAATTTCACAGCCGCCGCTCAAAGCCGCCGCCCAGCCGCACGCCTGCACGACTGCACGCCCCTCGCTCGCCCCGCGGCCCCCGCACCACCCGCCCGCCGCCCCCCGGCCCCAAGTTATACCCACTCACCCCAACAACCCCACACTACGTACAGACACGCAGTACGGATGGTACTCCTTTCGGAAGGATTACGTGTTGACGTGGGAAGTGTCGGCCACTGCAAGTGATCCTTCGGAGCCCTCCCCGGGTCAGCGGCTGAGTGCTCTGTCAAGGTACATGTAAGTGCGTCGGCACTGACGCTGGTGTCGCGCCGGTGGTGGTGCAGCGGCCCAGGCGGGGGTGCGCAGCGGAGGGCGCGGGGGAGGGGGGGGGCGCACTCAATTTGCGCTGTTAGCGAGCCAGCCTCAATTTTTCACAGTTATCGAACAATTGCGCGAGCCGCGCTCAACCACGCTAAATAAGAGCGCGTTCAATTTTCCTCGTTGTGAGATATTTGAATTTTTGCGATTCATATCAATAAGGCACTTCAGTTAATACACTTTCAGTAAAAAAGATAACCGACACGTTCAAATTAACAATTTCCCAATTGTTATACATACAAATGTTGACTCATACGACGTACTTGTATACTTAAATTACTTTACTATGACAGAAACTTTCGACTTCCACATTCAGGTGCCTGATTCATTTGTGTAGATTCGATTCTATAAAAATGTTCTTGTGTTTGATAGAAAGCACATTTCAGACTCTTAAGATACACTGAGATCCCAGAACCGCCAGACCTTACTTATTTTCTGATGGACGAAATGTGGACCATTGGGTAGCGTTAGTATGTAACTACTACCATCGTATGCATACTCGCTAACTTGGTCGAACGGCCAATTTACAGATATCAGCTGGTCAGGGTGCCCAAAAGCGTGACGTAAATTCTCATGGCTGATTCTCACGTATGTTTTAGATAATATCGTTAAAAATAAGTCGTCAATAGTCCCAGACATTTCCTGTCAGCCATATTGTTTTGCAGATGCTTTGAAGATCCAAAAAAAATAGGTAACGTCACCTAAATTCTGATGCTCCATTTTTATATATGTTCACCAGACAGCTATTGACAAGCCTTTAACAAGAAGACAGACCGATCCAAGGGGTCAATTTTCCCTAAATTCTTTTAGACGCTTGTAGTAACTTTTAGCTAACCAGCTGATATCTGTAAATTGGCCGTTCGACCAAGTTAGCGAGTATGCATACGATGGTAGTACATACTAACACTACCCAATGGTCCACATTTCGTCCATCAGAAAATAAGTAAGGTCTGGCGGCTCTGGGATCTCCGTCTAAGACAGGTCAGACCAAATATCAAATACATAGGTATTTCATAGCTACAGAGTCCCACGCCTCGTATTCCCCTAAAAAGTTGCAGAGCTGCATTTGTGCACCCACATTTCGGTAGGTATGAAATCGTCGCTCATAATAGGAGGCGAGGCTATTTTAATTTTCGAAGCTACTACTGCGAATTTTGTTACGGAAAACCAAATAACACTTTGCACCACTTTTCCCTTTTTCCAAAAATAACAAATACCTATAAAAGAAAAGACTAAAGACTTGACGTTAGAAGAGCCTTTGTGTCTATATTTATAATGAAGCCTCAGCCTAATGGAAAGGACTCAGTGACGAAATTACTCTTCCGACTAGTCTCCCTACTCTCCTGGTGTGAGTGAGTCGTCGTGACGCGGGCCACCGCGCGGCGTCCGAGGCACGGCGGTACCAACGCCACTCATAGTTATCATCGACTTTACCTATTACAGCAACGGTAAACTTTAATGGTAGTCCGCTTAGACATTCATTAATCAGCCTAGATCGCGCGCAAAAAACCTAATTGCATCGCAATGCGGTACATTGGGTTGTAAGTTTGTTTTGGTCGTAGTTTGTAGCGAGTCGGGCAGTGAGACGTCGTGCGCTCGTTGCGCGCCCATTACATTAACTAATGACTCGCCTATATGGACCTCACCGGACCAACACCACTCTCTACTCTGCACGGCGACATAACGATATTAATAAGATCAATTAGAATCGCGGTACGGCGGTACACGCTCGAAACAATTACAGTAACATATGGCCGCTTTATACACATGCAAAAGATTAATCATGAAATTATCGGGCATTAGAAAAGCCCGCGAGACATTACACACGCAATAAATTAGTGCGCGGCAGATAGCACCGCCGCCCGCGCGCACTCCGGCGGGGCCGCCAGTGTCGCCCGGCGGCGCGGCACCACGCTCCGCTAATACTTGTTGCCAATTATTGTAAACGTTTGTTTCGCCACCGAGTGACATTACTGTTACACCGCCACCGCAAACTAATGTATTTATAACCGTCCGCGAGTACTGAGTACATCACACCGCGCGGATTTATGCGGGCTATTACCAACCGTTTGATCGATCCAGCCATCGAGACACCATACAAAAACTCTACATCATTCTTCTCTGTACATTAACCTACCTAATTTTTCACTCTAAATTATTGACGTTACCGCTGACCTGAATTCTTTAAAGCGCCTGCCCATTGTATTTTTACATAAGTAAAACATTTCTCTGGCGTCGAATGCTATGCAATTTATAAACGTTAAACAAATACAACGAACCATTGTAATAATGCTTCACTGTTATATTTAGCAAATCAAAAAAAAAACACATACCTCACGCCTATATTCCCCGAAGGGGTAGGTAGAGATGCATTTCTGCACCCACATTTCACCAAGTATGTATCCGTCCCACGTAATAGGGGCCGAGCCTATTGCTGTTTTTCGGGCACATTTCCAGACTCCGTGCTGCTACTGAGAATTTCCTAATGGAAAAACTCAATAACACTTTGCCCGACCCGGGAATTGAACCCAGGACCTCTAGATCGCACGGCACATGCTTGTACCGCGAGACCACGAGGCAAAATGGTCCTTAGAAATGCAAAACAAAATCATAGGTATATTCCTATTGTAAGCACGTGTTTATTTCAACATGATCAACTCAACTGAGGGCAACACAGTTTGCAGTTGATATTTGGTTGGAAATATATAGGGGAATCATATCATATCGAAAAATTCCGCTTGCACGGAATTGCAGCATCCAGCTGAATGAGGGGATCATTGTTGGCAGTGAAAACTTGTGTTGTTACTAATTGTTTATTTGTTTGTATTTTGGCAACAATAAAACTTTTTTCTTTCTTTCTTTCTCATATAATAAAGCCAGGTTGGGCAACAGCCCACACCACAGCTCCGCACCCTCGGTCTCTATATACCAGTGCATCAAACGCGCGGCACACTAAGTTGTACGGAGACTAACAAACTTCAATACTTTTTCATATTTCGGAATTCTTTATTAAGTAGTTTTAAGGTCTTTGACTATAGAAAGATATACGATGGTGTACACTACGAGTATACGTTGCATTCGCTCTATACACGCAGCATTGTAAGTGGTAGAGCCACGTCTGGGTATAAGGGCTTGTTATTCGGAAAACCGATGCGACGAAGTCCTATGTTGTATTCGTAATACGAGTGTCATTGCTAAAAATCCAGTTTGTTAGTTGTAGAGTATTTACATCCGCCCTAAAACAATCACGGTACAATCTGTAGAGCCCACCGCAAGAGATCAGATGATGATGGCAGTAAAAGAAATAAGTAGTTCACGTACTCTACACGTCACATCAATGAAACATGTACCCTGATAAAGTACTTCTCACATCACAAACATCCACATTGGGACTTATATTTGTGAATTCCATAAACATTTGATTGTATTATAAATACAGTATCCTAGGCCTAATAAGAAGTTATGTCCTCGAGGTTTAAGCGCGCGGTCGAGAATCTCGGCGGTCGCGGGTTGAAACTGGATTAGATAGATAGATAGATAGATTTAAACACAAGTAGGTATGCTTGGCTGTGGATCATCATCAGCATCATCATCAACCCATATACGCCCACAGCTGAGCACGGGTCTCCTCTACCATTGAGAGGGTTTAGGCCATAGTCCACCACGCTGGCCTAGTGCGGGTTGGCGGACTACACACCTAAGAAATTCCTAAGAACTCTTAGATGTGCAGGTTTTATCACGATGTTTTCCTTCACCGTTAAAGCATGTGATAATTCAATGTGAATACACACATAATTTCGAAAAGTCAGAGGTGTGTGCCTGGGATTCGAACCCGCGACCGCCGAGATTCTCGACCGCGCGCCCATACCTTTAGGCTATCACTGCTTATAGACCATCCTTACATGTCCATATCTTACAGACCGTGAAACTGTTCAACAGAAATTGTGACTCGCTATGCAATCTCTCTGCATGGAAATGAATAGGTGTTAATGAATGCCTCTCAACGGGCGTGGATGCATGATGCAAGGCTGTGCTTGGCCTAGTGTGTGCACTGAGTGAGCGGCGAGGAGATGGCCCCTAGCAACCGGTGACGATGTGCCTGAAAAATGTGCCGCGCAGTGTGTCATTGTAGTAGCGCTTTGTGCGCCTCGCGCCGTCACATCAAAACGCAAAGTGAATCATCCATCAGCGACGAGCCGCGCGCTTCTTCCGCCTTCTCGTACTTTAATTAAACGCGCATAAATCACAGAGCGGCCGTAAATCAATCGGCGCGACGCCAGCCAGCGCGCACCACTACAGCAGTACGGGACGTGAGTGTGCGGCTCCTCGCGCCACGGGACCCGCTCCTCCACCGACATGGCCGCAGTACTGAATGGGCGACACCGTGACACCGAGCGGGCGAGGCGCGCACGCCGCCCATTCCGGGGCGCGAGGCTCGGCGCCGCACAACGGGAGCCCGCTGTCTAACGTGCAGCACTGGCGTCGCCGGCCGGCGCCGACCGCCACCTCGCCTCCACCAAGTGGCACTGGCTGGCCTCTTGTAGCGGTGGTAGAGCTAGCTCTATTGCCCTTCCACGAATAACAATATCGATGACATATATAGCATAAATCTCGCTGCAAATAGGGATTTACTCCTCGCTACTCATAAGTGACACTGATTCCGTGTCCGTTGTGGAACATGGTCTGAATGTACACAGTAATGCGTGTACAATGCGATGTTTAGGCAGCAGGGACAGTGGTACGTGCGAACTCGCTACAACGAGCCGATTGATGGATGAAGCAGATCAAAGCGGAGCGTTGTAAACACGACGGTTTATATTTAATGCGGTGGCAGCACGCGCCCGCTCCGCCGCCCGCCGCCGCCGCCGCTATTGAGTGAGGTCAAAATAGACGGTGGTGTTCTCGCGGACGTTTTGCTCCGGTGCCGCGCCACCGACATATTGATGGATCGCGACACATTGTACAACATCCTAAGGACAATTATAATTATAGACGACGGACGGCGGGCGGAGGGCGGCGGCCGATCTCGTAACAGTTCCTGCATCTAATCTCGATTTATGCGGCCTCGATGTTCTCCGAACTCGTTTCCAAATAAGATAGAAATGAGAGCGATTCGCGCTTAAGCCCCCATAAACTAGTCGGAACAAAGCCGCAGCTGAGGGTAACGTACCCGCCGCTCATCGCGCGACAGATTTATAGTGGGCCGAGTGCCGCTGGCCGCCATCGGCGCGCCGCTGTTCCATGTGCTTCGCGGAAACGTCGCGGTTCCGCCGCCACACCGCCGGGCACCTCCACGGAGTGCAGCCCCCCGCGTCCCCGAGTGGTGCAGTCGGTGCGCGCCGCTCCCACGCGCCCGCTCGGCATGTAGCGCCGCGTCGGCACCCACCGGTGTCGGCTGGCGTGCTCGCGGTCCACGTGCTCGCTTTTGTGGTCAATTTTTCGTTCTAAGTGGATGCTTGGAGTGCAAGCCGAGCGCCGAGCGAGCTGGAGCGTCGCCAACAATTCCATTGTGGCCTCGCGAGCGGCCGCCGCTCCCCGCCGCTGCCGCGCGAACACACTTCATCACGTGACGTCACGCCGCGCGCGTTCCCAACATTCACCGTTTCAATTAGAAATTTGCCAAACAGTTGGATGACAGCGTTAATTGTGTGCGCGATCGGGATGCCGGCGGGCCTCGGCAGGAATGAGTACTCGCGGCATTAGCTCGTTTGTCGTTCAATTTGTAACATAAAGAACGTAATAGGAGCGTCGCGGGAAGAACAATGACAGGGAGGGTCGCGCTCCGCCCGATCATCAAAGCAAATATGCGGCTCGTCGGGGGATCGCTGTCGCCGCGAAAAACTAATAAAACGCGATATTACACGCTCAGATATATCGCAGGCGAGCGACCCCCGCGCGCCGCGCACCACCCCGCGCCCTCGTGCCGGGCGAGCTTGCAATTCCACGCATGTCACCGCCCCCCCCCCCGCGCCGCACCCCGCGACACCCCGCGGCCGGCCCGCGCTGGCCACTTGCGCGGCACCGTGCGGCACCCGTCCGTTTTGATCTGTTTGTAAAATAATTGCGAGTGCAAATTAAACCGGGGCCGCGCTCGCCGAGGGGAACACTCCACTGACTCAATAAGCACATTCCACTTGCGCCGAGCCGAATTAAAAATCAAATAATGTTGTGTATAGCGAATTAGCGAAGCCGCTCTATGAGCCGTGATCTACCCTCGCCGAGGGAAGCGAGTGCGCAGGGCTGACACACGTGGCCCATTGTGCGTTCTCTAATTAATTATAATTATATGTTCTGGTTATTCTTATTTCTTAAAATCTCAAGATCGCGTTTAATGGTCAACAATGTTAAGAAAGCGGACACGCATGAGATAAAAAATATTAATAATTGAAATAATATATGATTCCCCGAAAGCTGTGAGGTGTTGGCGCGCGAGGCAGCCCTGGAGGCCGGCTGCAGGAACAAGTGCGGGTGCAGGTCAGGGCCGGAGCGTGTCCGCGGCGCCCGGCGCATGTAATGAAAAGTTTAATAACGGGGTGCACGTGCGTACTCTACATCCCCCTCCACCCGCGCACTGCCCGCCACGTTAACTCAATGCACAATTTATTGAGAGCAATTTGGCATGTCATAAAACCAAATTAATATTGTGCCGTGACATGAGCGCGCAGGTCCCGGCTCCCGCGCCCGCCCTCCGCGCACCGAGCGCGCAGCGTTCTATTGTTCGGGGACACGAGACTACTACTATTATTTAACTTACCATACGGAGCGTAAGACATGGACAGGTGTAAGCATAATTATTGTAATTATTTAAAGGTATGTAAATTAAAAATACTTGAATAAAATTATAATAGAGACATGCAAAAAAAATATTTGAGACTACCTAACCTGTCAAACTCCAAAGACATTTGTTATGAGTCAACATCTGTGCGAGGTGATGGTTCGTGATTTGTGTAATGACGATACAATGAGTACGCAGATCTGGAGCAACCTCACTTGTGGTACGGAGTGGTCCGGCAGACGCCAGCGTGCAACCAGCACCTTCCCAACAACAATATAGATGGGCATTTGCCCGGAAAAAACCCCGACGTGGGAAAAAAGGGAAAATACCCGAAAAATATGCGGGAATGGAAAAATATTCGGGTTTTTTCATATTTAGCATATGTAACATTTAAGTAATGTGTAGAGATATGTATATATCAAATAGTACGTCCTATTACTACTAGTAAGAGCTAATCTAACTTTGTTTATATTCATAATTCAATAAATCCATACTAATATTATAAATGCGAAAGTAACTCTGTCTATCTGGAAATAGGCTCGCCCCCTATTACGTGGGACTGATACATACTTGGCGAAATGTGGGTGCAGAAATGCATCTCTGCCTACCCCTTCGGGGAATATAGGCGTGAGGTATGTTATAACTCTGTCTATCTGTCTATTTGTTACGCTTTGACGTAAAAACTACTGAATGAATTTTAATGAAACTTTACAATAATATAGTTTATACATCAGAATGAAACAAATGATACTTTTTATCCCGGAAAATGTAGTATTCCCGTGGGAATGGTTATTTCTGGATCTACCCAAGCGATTTGAATGAAATTTGGTATAAAGAGAGGTAGAGCTCACAAAATTAACATGGGATAGTTTTTATCCCGGAAAATGAAGTATTCTCGTGAGAATGGGTATTTCTGCATCTACTGGGACAAAAGGATTTATGGTTTGGAGATAAATAGGAACCAAGGAAGTAACATAGAATACTTTCTATCCCAGAAAATGTGTTCCCGTGAGAATGGGTATTTCTGGATCTACCAAACCGATTTGAATGATTTCTGACTCTGAAAAGTAAAAAAGATTATAACTTATTTTATATCTGAACTCAACCCTGTAGTCTACGCGGACGAAGTCGTGGGCAACAGCTATACGTTATATATGCTAAAAACTTGTCTTGTTGTTTGTCTGTGTGTGTTCATCCGCTCTTAGTGACAAGTAACCCGAAACTACGTACGAGGGTGGGGGGCGGTGAAGCAAGTAGTTGCAGCGGCGTACGCGTTGGTGATCTATTTAACTCAGACGTTGTTTTGACTTCGTACTGCGAACTCGTGTTAATTTGTAGGTTTAATCGACGACATAGATTTTGTTTTGTGGACTTTGATTGCCTAGTGAGATTAAATACGTGGTTTACTTTGGGTTGACGACTATTGCGACTCTTACGGACTTCAATACCTTCTTCTTATTACGTGCCGTTATCAACACCCAGGCAATTGTTAAGTCCATTGGGTAGCCCTATAAATGACGATGAGTGATTCCATACTGCGACAATTGCAGCAGCTCCGTGGGCAACAATGATGACGTAGAAGACTGATTGGTTTTTATTTTTATAGTATAAAGTTGATTTGATCTCTTTGTTAGTATATAAGATTAGTGATTCCTATTATAAGATCAAAACTCAAAATATAAATATGTTACGTTTTTATCGTTGATTTTTTCATGTGTTATTAAAAATAATTATAAAAGTATATTTCTAACATGTAATTCTTAATATTTTTATTTTACTATCTAAGCAAAGAATAATTATAATAAACACTATTTAAAATTGGGGTAACTCATTATATTTATTTAAAAAAAATAACATTCAAATTCGGGTCAATATGACCAGGGGTCATCGTCCTATTAACTTTTTTCACGTCATTTGCACCGGATTAATCATCATGACTACTGCGACAGTGACAAAAAAATTTCAATTGTAAAAAACATTTTAGTAACTTTTGTCAAGAAATGATTTATCATCATCATCATCATCAGCCAATCTCAGTCCACTGCTGGACATAAGCCTCCCCCAATGACCTCCACCCGGATCGGTCGAAGGCCGCCTGCAGCCAGCGACGTCCTGCGACCTTTACGAGGTCGTCTGACCATCTGGTTGGAGGGCGTCTCAGGCTGCGTATTTCAGTACGTGGCCTCCACTGGAGAACTTTCTAGCCCCATCGGTCATCAGTTCTCCGCGCTATGTGGCCGACCTATAGCCACTTCAACGAGCTAATCCGTTGGGCTATATCGGTTACTTTAGTTCTCCTACGGATCTCCTCATTCCCTATATGAGATATTTTCTAAGTTATAAGATATGTCTATAAGTTGTTTTCAAGGGTCATCACAAACCGTCTCGAACGCAGGTTTGATGACTTACAGCCTCCCGAACAAGCTGGCTTCCGAAAAGGCTTTAGCACCATAGACCACATCCATACGCTTCGGCAAGTTATACAGAAAACCGAGGAATACAACTTGCCACTTTGTGTAGCGTTTGTAAACTATGAGAAAGCCTTTGATTCGATCGAGACGTGGGCGGTGCTAGAGTCTCTCCAGCGGTGTCACATTGACTGTCGGTACATCGAGGTGTTGAAAAGTATATACAGCAACGCCACCATGTCGGTCCGAGTACAAGATCAGAGCACGAAGGCTATTCCACTACAGAGAGGCTTGAGACAGGGAGATGTTATATCTCCGAAACTGTTCACTGCCGCGCTGGAAAACGCCTTTAAGCTCTTGGAGTGGAAAGGATTCGGCATCAACATCAACGGCGAGTATATCACACACCTTCGGTTTGCCGACGATATTGTTGTCATGGCAGAATCGCTGGAGGACCTATGCTCGAAGACCTCAATCGAGTCTCCCAACAGGTGGGTCTTAAAATGAACATGGACAAGACGAATATCATGTCGAATGTCCATGTTCTGCCCACCCCAATCGCAGTTGGGGGCTCGACTCTCGAAGTTGTAGACGAATATGTCTATTTGGAATAAGTGGTCCGGTTAAGCAGGTTCAACTTCGAGAGATAGGTCAATCGTCAAATCCAACTCGGTTGGGCAACGTTCGGAAAGTTAGGAGACGTCTTCTCGTCCGAAATACCTCAGTGCCTGAAGACGAAAGTCTTCAATAGTTGTGTGTTACCAGTGATGACATACGGCACTGAGACGTGGCCTCTCACTAAAGGCGTCATGGGACGGCTCAGAGTCACTCAACGTGCTATGGAGAGGGCTATGCTCGGGGTTTCCCTACGTGATCGAATCAGAAATGAAGAGATCCGTAGGAGAACTAAAGTAACCGACATAGCCCAACGGAAGAAATGATTATCGTAAGTGTTATACCTAAATGATTATCGTACGTGTAATAATGATTATCGTAAGTGTAATAAATGATTATTGTATGTGTAATAAATGATTACTACTACTCTCTCGTTCTTTTTTTTTTCAAAGATTTTTAAAATTTAAATAGTAGTTCCTTCTGCAATTCAGCAACATTCCATCACAATGCACAGAAAAAATCTTATTATAAAACAAGAAGACGTCTTTTTCTTTTAGTTCCTGGATCAGGCTACACATTTGGACGTTTCGAACAGCAGGCAACAGCCAGTACCTTATATACGCTGGTGCAAAGTATGTGCGCATTGCAAAGTACCTATTTTTCGCTGCATTTGTTCTATAAAGCAAAAAAACGTTATTTTTTTAAAAAATCGCGATAATCACGTTGTCAATCAAGGCAGTGATGGCCTCGAGGTTTGGTCGCGCGGTCGAGAATCTCAGCGGTCGCGGGTTCGAACCCCAGGCACACACCTCTGACTTTTCGAAGTTACGTGTGTATTCACATTGAATTATCACTTGCTTTAACGGTGAAGGAAAACATCGTGATAAAACCTGCACACCTAAGCGTTCTTAGGAATTTCTTAGATGTGTAGTCCGCCAACCCGCACTAGGCCAGCGTGGTGGACTATGGCCTAAGCCCTCTCAAAGGTAGAGGAGACCCGTGCTCAGCAGTGGGCGTATATGGGTTGATGAAGAAGAAAGAAGAAGAAGATAATCACGTTAAGTGATGAAAAAACCCGTCGATTGGTTTTTTCCCGCATAAATACCCGATTTTTTTTCCCAAATGGAAATTTCCCAGGGAATTTCCGATTCGGTTTTTTCCCACCGCCCATCTATAAACAACAATAACAACACAAGGCACATATAAGTGATGACAGCTTCCGTAGCGCAGGAGGATACACACCAAAGGGCCAAGCGACAGACTCCCGGTTAGATTAATGCGATGGTACACATGTCTCATTCGAGTGTGGCTGGTTTCTCGTCCTTTTATGATATGATAAGCTATCCTTTTATGATATGATGATCGTATTAACGCTTACAGCGCTTTGGAAGTCTCTGGGGGAGGCCTGTGTCCAGCAGTGGACGTCCTTTGGCTGATGATGATGATCGTATTAAAACCCATAGCTCTGGTACTGTGAACATGTGACATCGTAAAGAAAAAACAAGAAACTCTGTCAGCAACATGAAATGTCATAGTTTTTCCCACGTATTGACCTATGTTTAATTGATTATTAAGCTTAACTGTAAGTGGTAGTTTTCTGGTAAAGATGCAGACGTGTCTTAAATCGCTACAGTTGGTTAAAGTTTGGCAATGTACTAGTTCGCCTTTAGGTAACGTATGCCGTAGCCCAAGGTGTCAGCAGGCGGTGCGCTGTCCATTCCACTGGGGCCTGGGGAGGCGGCGGCAGCTGGCGGAGGCGATCGCTCCCACGGAATTTATAATCTGTTAGTAGCTTCAATAAAATTACATTTGCGGCATTTCTTTGAAAGTTAAAATACAATAAAAACACAGTTGATGCTTTGAGGGAAACTCGTTTGTGGAGATATGATCGCGCGGACGGGCAGCGCTGCGATCGCACTACCCCCCGTCCTGACCCCGCGCCCCCCGCGCCTCCTGCGCCCCCGCCACTGATTCAGTAGTCAAGCACAGTCATAATCACTTCTACTGGAATGTTTATTGCATACTTACCGTTTAACGATATTTTAAATGCATTTTGTTTGAGCGGCCGAGCTCGGCACAGAGCCCACTCGTAGTACACCCACAGGCCACAGTCGTGTTCTGAACTTGTGGCCACACACAATGTACGCCTTTATAGTAGTTCGCTCGTGCATGGAAAACCATTTGCGCACTTTTACAATTCCCTCCAGAGACTATCGATGAACGTATCGTCATAAAAACACGCAACATACTGTACGGCACAATTTGTTTTTAAAATCACATTTAAACTGGAATATTTGTAAGGCAAATTTCCTCTGAACCACTTTAACCTTTTTCCTGAATTGCTTAGTAAAAATATAAATACATACACTCGCGCCTGTACTCCCTATAGGGTTGGGAAGAGGTGAATTTCTGCACCCCCATTTTTTAATCGTATTTTCATCACACGTAATAAGGGAGCTTGTTGCCGTTTTTCAGACACAATTCTGGACTCAATGCTGGTACCAAAGAAAACCAATAAGACTTTGTCCGACCCGGGGATTGAATCTGAGATCTCCAGGTTGCCGGTGGTTGATATTTATTACATCTAAGAAGTGTGGTTATATAATAATGTGAAGCGGTAGGTGTGTGTCCCCGCGAGCCCGCGTGCTGGTGCATGTCAGTGCAGATCGCCGCCCGCGACCCTGGCAGTGGCGGCGGGGGCGCTCGGTATGCGTGCGCGACATTTTTTGCGCCGCCCGACCCTCGGTCAGGTGGCAGCTGGTATCACCCACTTCCCTGTTAATGGTTTTGTGACCTAATTATGGTTTTTGCCGCCTACTGTTTTGTTAACAGAAAATTAACTAACTTCTCATAATTAACATACTCGGCGACTTCCTTAAATGTCTCCGGGGTATTATTTTTTGTCCTGAACACATTTAGGTGCAGCGGAACACGTCACAAGTGACAAGAGTGTGCGTGCGTTTCCGCTGCGCTGGGCCACATTGCGGTGGTGCGGCCGAGCTGGCGCGCCGCTGCTGCTCGCCTTTCGTCCGCTCTCCTCATCAATCCGTACCAGTCACAGTGTACGGCTGCGCTCCCCTTCCGTGATTCCGATTTTATCTCGCTGCCGTCGCTCAGTGCCGTATTAATCATATCTACGAGCGTCCGTCTGCCTGTGTGTCCGTGCGTCGAGCACACACACACACATGTACGTTTCTAATTCATTGCTACACAGTGTTCTGTGACAAAACAAAAAGACGCGCGTAAATTGTATTTGAAATATTTTAATGCGCGCCATCAATAAGCCCCGACCGCGGCGCTACGTTTGCGTAATGCGAACTCGAGCGTTTCCTTTGTGAAGCAACAAAATGGAAAGTTGAATGTAAATCTCGTTTGACATCTGGTTGAACGTCGCCAACAATGCGACATTATTAGATAATGAGCGACGACAATGAGCCGCCGCCGCGTCGCGCTGAGAGGGGCCCGCGCTCCACGCCGTCGCCACGACACGCATCGTGTCGCACTGTGCTTCCCGTGCGAACGCCGTCCGGACGCGCTACGTGCAGATGGAAAACGCCGCCGACACAGTGCACGGGAGCGTGAAATGGAGCGCGACTCCTCGATTGTATTAATGAAAAGCGTCTTCACGACATTACAGCGCCTCACTGACGAGCCACGGTGCGTGATGGCGGGGGCGGGTGCACGGGGGCGCGGGGCGCGGGCGGGGGAGCAACCGCCACCACTCACAACAACGTAAATAAGACAACACCGCGACGGAACTTATTACAAAAGTATTTCATGCTTACTGTAAGCATTCCCTACATTTCACTCAACCATACATATTAAGTAGCGTTTTCACTGACAATTCGCGATTGTTTTCACAACACGTAGCTCGCCTGACTCCCGGAGCATTTTCTTGCGAGTGTGTTTAGTGGTTGTTAAAAGTATCGTTTGCACCTGTCATGTTGTCCAATAACAGCAATATTGATCATTTCCGTCAAAAAGACACCCCGGAAAAGTTTCTACCCTTCCGATCATTATTCTAGTTATAATTTGTAAGTTAATCATATTATGTATTAGTAGTCTCACAAACTTAAAAAACAAATAGTGATTGAAGAAACTCCACCCCAACTACTATCTGTGAACAAAGTGAATAAATCACAATATATTGCGAGCGACGCATCGCATCAGTTACGAGGGTCAAGTGTTTTATGAAGTTTTAATACCCACTGATCCAGTGGAGCCGAAGAGCACATTAATTGAATGTTTGCAGCGCAATATTGTCAGGGGGCTGGTGCGGGGGTTCGCGGGGGGTGCGGGGGTGCAGCGCGGCGCGTGCCTACAATTAGCGATATTGTCGGGGATCAGCGAGAGAGCGCAATAAAGCGATTACTGGTGTGTCGGCGCGATTACACGCGGCTCACGTGCACCACACCACCCCCGCACCCCCGCCACACCCGGGGGACGCTCTGCAGTCTGCATACACTAACGTTCTAACTTTATTACTATCACCCATTACCCACTGAAAAGTTTTGCAATATGAATATGACGCAGTCTACGAAATGCCGTCAACCATGTCCAAAACATGAAATCCAAAACTAATTTAATTCAGTGTCCATCTCTAAGAGAGATTATGTATCGAATACAGACATTACTACACCCACATATTCAGACTCTTTGCTGGTTACAATTTTCTAATGATTAACACAACATCGCTTTGCCTGACTCCAGAAGCAAACACACAGATACCTATGTTCTTGTCGGGCGAGACCACGAGCAGACACATGCCCTGTTAGTGGATTTCAATTCAATTTGTAAAATTTAGTACTTGAAATATGGATTACCTACCTACTTTCGACATTAACCAAGGAGTTGTATGTTTGGTCTGACTGCTTATTTGCAAATATCTCTCAAGTGCCCCTCACGTTCCGATATTCGGCAGGGAGGTGGACAACTGCGTTACCAAATACTTATTCTTCTGATTAATTTCGTTCAACAAGTGAGGCTCCCCTAGAGACTTACTGGGCTTCACTGCTCGATGTCATTACATTGCGTCATCATCAGCCCCTATTGTACGTCCCGCTACTGGGCACGGGCCTCCTCTACCATTGAGAGGGATTGAGATCTAAGTCGACCACGCTGGCCTAGTGCAGGTTGGCGGACTACAAGAATTTCTAAGTACTTTTAGGTGTACAGGTTGCATCACGATGTTTTTCTTTACCGTTATAGCAAGTGATAATTAATTCATTGTGAATACACACATAACTTCGAAACGTCAGAGGTATGTGCCCGGAGTAAGAACACGCGACCGCCGAGATTCTCGACCGCGTGCCTAACATCTCGACGCCATCACTGCTTTTTTACATTGACGCTGTATCATGGTGCGGAGGTGCCGGACGCGGCTGGCTGGCGCAATGAAGCCTGCGCTATTGCAACATCACTTGGCGTGATCGGGGCGAAGGGTTCGCTTCTCTCATGGAGATTATTGAGCGAGGCTGGCCGCGCCGGCGGACTGCTGGCGGCCGGAGGTGGTGACAGTGCACGCGGCGAGTCGCCGGGAGACGTCCCGCGGCGCGCTCGCTGCGTGCTCGCCTGGGAACTCAACCCGCGCCACATACAAAAACACGCTGATCTGTATCGCACGCACCGACATCAATCTTCAACAGTCGCGAGCACAGTTCAAGCGCCCACCTAGTAACCGTCACCTACAGTGATACAAATCCGACGACTCAATGCGAGAACGGTATATAAAAAGTAAAATATCAGAACAAAACCTACTCACCAGTGCCAGCAACCAGTACAAAACACTTAGCTTACATCGATATATCGGAAGTCTATGAACCCCGTTAGACTCGGCTCCTTCTGCCCTCGAATGTTGCTTATATTGGTGCCTGTTTTTGGTATATAGGTATATCAAAAATTAAACACACGAATTGTCGGTCAGGAAATTTAATGGATAATACAAGTTGTGTGTGAGGTGATGCACTGCGATGTGTTTCAGCTGTGGTCGGTCGTGCCGGTGCCGTACGGGAAGGAGCACGCCATCATTTGTCACTTATAAAGTTTTAAAAAATGATTGAACAATGACAAGGGACAGGATAAATGACGACAACGCGGGAAACTGCTCAATCACGGCGCGTCTCCGCCACCGCCGCCTCCACCGCCCCCGCCCGCACCCCCCGCACCCGGACACTCGTTATGATGTGCACTCGGCTACGGACTTACCATTCATTATTAAGCATTTCACTTCATTTTTTACGCTACAATGCATAGCAATCATATTGTATTAGTTGTAACTTGACGTTTACACACGCGGACCAAAGAAGACACCTTTTGTGCGATATACATTTTAGACCTCGAAATTAACAAAGATATAGAGTGGCGCCCTCTTTAGCAACCGAGTAAATAAAATTAATATTTGTATCTATTGCTAATTATAGTGTAGAGCATAGATTTGGTAGTACTGGTGCTAGACGAGGCGTGTCGCGCATTAAGTCCGCACGGCCCCGGCACGCTACGACTCGCGGTGGCGGCGCGGCCGTGTGTCGCGCCCGCCGGCTCTCCGTCCGTCGTCAATCTGTGTTCACATCGCTTTATTCTGCCAAACAAATTCGTTTTCCGTGTAATTTAATCGCGTCTCGCGACCGTCGCCGGTTCTCACAGTTACACAGAATCCGAAAAATGTTCTCGCTCCGGCTTTCGCATTCGATTCCCATAGGCCGTGTGATGTCCGCAGATAAGCTCGATAAATTTAATTAAATGTCTCGCAGTGGTCCGCGGCTCGAAGCTCTCCACATCCACACGGGGACGGGGCAGGGTGCGGAGGGCGCGGGAGGGGCGCGGGAGGCAGGCAAATTTGTTTGCTCCTGAGTTGGGTCCACTCGTATTAATTAAGTGGGAGCGGGTCCGGCCGCGGCGGCGAACACAAAGACGTCGCCGCATCAAAGACACACGACGCTTCACAAAAAGAAATGTGCCGTCCGGCTCGCCGGCGGACCCTGCCCCGCGACACACACCGCCACCTCCGCAAATTTGTTACCTACACATTCACACACACAACAGAATACATTCATTCTCAAATGCACAGCTACCGTCCATTATTATTTCTTCGATCAAACCAATAGAAGGTTCGTCGGCAACGTGGTCGGAGGCTCCCTTCCTCCTTTTTGTAGGTAGTAGATACTCATGTGTCTACGTCTGAAATTGTGATTAATGAACAGTGTAGAGTATAGTGCATTAGGCAGACATAGTGTAGGGCGATGGTCCAACGCCTTGGGAAAGGTGTCGGGTAACGGATGGATGATGATGGCTGCTCAGGACCCGGATGGTTTGCGCTCACTTGGGTAGACCTGCGTTCAGCAGTGGACGGCTGTTGACTGATTACATAACATTGTGCATGAAAATAAGCACACAGGGCCGTTTTAAGCGGCATAAGTGCCCCAGCGCGCGCGCGTTGGCCGCGTTGCGTCCACCAAATTCCATTCGCTGGCGTGGATCATAAGTTAGCCATCAGTTGTCTAGCGAGTGACCTACTGACGGGGACAAAAGCTGTGCGTAATCAATAGTCGTGGGGCAAATGTGAGTAGTGCGAGCGTCCCGCGGCGCGCGCGGCAGGTCGCCGCCCGTCGCCCGCGCTGCACCCGCTGATTTATCGGCGCGGGGCAGCGGCGTGACGCGCGCCGGACGACTAAATAACGACCACGCTCACACAAAAAACCCACGAGCACCGCGACCACTCCTAATGGTACTGTTTACAAATATGTGCGTAAATACCAACTCCCCAGAGACGCGCGCGAACACTCCCATACGAATAAAGAGTAGTTGACGAGCGCCGGCGGAGCACCGCCAGCGCCCTCGCCCAAACACCTACTGTTTCACTCAACAATTTTATTTTCCATCCTACTTGAAATCATATATTTCAATTTTTCAAAGGTGCTTCTTAAACGCTGTTATTTCTTTATAACACTTTCAACGCAGGCGAGCCCCTCATTGTATTTCTACGTAGTTAACTGGGCATGAAAAGGTTGGAGCACTACAAAATGTCTCATGCTCTCCTAATCTAAGAGTTCGGCAGAGAGGTATTATGGAAATCGGTCTGAATGTACATGATAGTAGATTAGTTTTCAAAAACGGATATGCATAGCACTGCACCAATGATCAATAGTTTGTTTACAGCAGTATTTACCGCGGCGCGGCGGTGTGAACAAGATTTAAACGTACGTGAGTTGGTGCCGGTGCAGTGGCCGGCCGCACCGGGAGTGTCGCAAATATTAGCGGCACATTATCGCTCCCACGGGCCGATTTAACAAAGCGTAAAACGTACAAAAAACCAACGAGAGCCATTGTTGAGACGTTAAAAATCTATAATAACGTGTGGAAACGAAACAAAAAGTGTTATGGTAATGTGGCCGCGGAGCCGAGCCGCCGCAGAGCCGCCGCGCAGCGCCCGGGCCCTTGGGACTGTTCCCAATAAAATGCAGTGAAAATAAAGTGCGAGACAATTGTGTCACCATCAATACGATAGTGTATGTCGTCCTTAAATCTGAAACCGACACATTTATGTGAATACCCTCCTGTTACATGATCCCTGAGACAGACATATTCACCGGACGGTACCTATGTAGAAGGGCCACTTGCGTTATTGTCTGTGCGGGAGAGGAATTCTTTCGATCTACCTGCTCTACTCGTGCGGCTGTCACATCCGACTATGGTGCTAATGTAGTTGTTGCTTAGTTTAAATTGACGAGTTAATTGCTTACAAAAGTTTATTTGAATAAAAAATCCTATGACCATTTAGTAAGTCAATGCTGCATGCAGTATTTTCTTACTGTCTGAAAGTTCCACAAGTCCCTGGAGTGCGACCCTGTGAAGCGCGGGGAAGTCTCGGGAGTGTCCGCCTGCACGCCAACGGGCTGTGTGTACAGGAATACGAGCGAATGCTGACTGTGTAGTGTGTTGTAATCAGAGGTGATAAGAACACACACTTTAAGTGTAACAGCAAATTACAATGCCACCTCGCAACTCTAGCATTGTGGACAATAGTATCTAAATCTCAAAACAAAGAAACTGTACCTGACCCGATCGGCACTGTACTTTACCGGCCTATATAAAAGCTCTGTGTTCAGCACCACTGCCAATTAATAAGTTGGTCAAGCCGTGGTCACACCTCGCTGAATACGTCATTATGGTCAGTCCAGATGCGACCCACCGCTGGCCACGAGCCGCCTACAACTGAGAGGGTTCACGCCTTAGTTCACCACGCTTTTCCTTCATTGTTAACATAGCTGTTACTTCATTGTTTATAATTTCATAACTTTTAAAAGTAAAAGGTGTGTACCTATGGTTTAAACTGCCGTTGTGATTCTCGAACTTAAACCTAAAGCTCGAGACCATCACTAGTTGAATCCATGAAGGTAACGCAGATTATCACAGGTCCCCGGTGCCGGCAAGCAGTGGAGGTCCGGAGAAGCAATCAACCCAACCGATACTCGGCGAGCGACACCGGGCCAGCTGGCGGCGCGCTGCACTTCCCGTATCGTGCATATCTAAATACATTATATTATCCTCTAATTTTATTGGACGCCGTTCGTTACACACTCCACATTTTTTTGCGATTCTGAGAAACATTCCCTTGTCCCTGTTCGAACCTCGTTCCCCGTCCCCCGTCCCCCGTCCCACCGTCCCCCCGCGTCCCCCCAGCGCCCCGCAAGTTTAACATAAGTATCCAGTGCATTAGTTATAGTCCGCGGCGGCGCGCCGATGCTATCGCAGCAATAACTTCCAATATCTGAAACTATTAAATAGTAGCTCTACTATAAAAGTAGATAATAATCTTGGCCGGAGGATGGGTCGGCCCGCGCCCCGTCTCCTCGCGCAGTGACGCACGCTCCCACACCACTACACCTACTTGTGCCCAATGTCGCGAAGCTGCTAACAATAAATATACAAACATACCATATTACCTACAGTACATTACCTACAATGCCTGCCCTTCTATTCCAATGTTTAATGTGTTTTAATTAGACCTTATTGATTACGTTAAATATGTACGAGACACTGAAATAATTTTGTTAAGTAGCATATGTATATCTGTAAAATTTTCTCGTCCCTTTTCTATATTAAACACTAGGGCTCGCGGCCGAAGTACCTACATATATGTCTTTTAGTCAATTGCTGCCCGATACACACCAATATGCTTCCTATTACGTGAAACCCAAAAAAGTCGCCGAGTTCTGATTGAAGACATACACCTCTGTCTATTCCATAGGAGAATATAGGGTTGAGTGCGTGCATTCGTGCGCTATTGTTCCCAGGGTACGACGCGGTGTGAGGGTCGCTAACCTCGTCCCCAATGATAGTGGCAGCAACGTACACAGCAATAGGGACCTGAATTTCAGTTTTTCTTGTTTCTTTCTTCCTTCTAAGACTAACAAACACGTGACGAAACAGTACCTACGAGTACAGTAGGATACTACGGAAATGGTTTGTTAAATATTGGAATAAATCACGAACACTGGATACCTATATGTAGAACAGAAACTTGTTACCACGGATGCTTCAGAGCCCAGTAGTGACAGTTTCTAGTAAACGTAATCGCCGGTCACCTGCCGACACCAATTATATTTTCAGCTACGATGGGGCAGACCCGGGACCTACCAGTATTTTCTGCGTTAGTGCATTCGCTTATTGCGTAAGTAAACATAGCAGTAAATTACATAATTATCGACTGGAGCCGATCGTACCACGTTAGTGTAGGATTTATGAGGACGAGTGTGTCGCGGGCGGCGGGCGGCGGCACCTGAATAATGACATTTAATAATTGATTAATAGGCGGTGGCGCACCCCGGCGATGATATCTGTGCGGGAGCCCTCGCAGCCCGCCCGTTAATTAATTCAAATGACCGGGAGACCGCCTGCTGAACAAAAACTGTGTCCCGGCGCGCTTGTGACGGCTCGCGGGCCCACATCATCCACCCTCACCTATCAATATTTGATTAAGATGATACCCGTCCCTCGCGGTGGCGACGCCGCGCCGTGACGCCTTGGCAATCGCTCCTCCTCGACACACTCACAGGCGTCGGTACTATGTGTGTATAGTGCACACTGCACATGTACGCAACGCCGCTTGTCACTGCCTCATATTGACAGGTGATATGTGAATATATGTCGCGACAGTAGCACCAGTTGGCACCCGAGCGAAAATAACTTGAGCCATCCGTCAGCAGCGCAGCGGTGCCGTGACGCTGCGACCTCTTGCACTGCGGCCACAATGCGCGCTTGTCGCAGGGAATGCCGGCGGCTCTGTCTGATGCACGGACAACGGTAGATATACGTCCTCTATTGATTTACACCAGTTGATGATCGTTCGATACGTGAATAAATGGTGAGGCACCAAGCGTGTGACCGCCGCCGCGTACACGTACACACAAACACACACACACACACACACATAGCGCGCACGTACACATAGAACGAGGTATGTCAGCGACATGCGTACATAATAATTAAACGGGGCGCATTAAAATAGCTGTGCGTCGATAATTCAGTGGGTTTCGGCGGAGCACCAGCTGTCCGCAGTGATTTGTGCTGCGAGCACTCGCCGTAAGTCCTAGCATCGAATGCTTTGTCTCGTGTGTGTGTTGTACGCCAATACTCAATAATACAGTTTGGTGAACTAAGGCCAAACCGTCCTCAGTTATAAAGGAGGCCTCGGGTCCGACCGTGGACGTATACAATATGATGATGATGATGAAACATATAAAGTAGCTAAAAGTGAGCGCACTCAACAGTGAGATAAATTAGTCTTAACAGAATGCAGCCACGGCCTCCTCACGTACCTACACTTGTTTTATGTGGATATATTTAACACGCCAGCGACATGGGTGGTGAAGATTTTATAAACGATGTTATTGTCGAGTGGCTCGATGGGCTCCCTACAAGCGTGCGATGTGCGATCGAGAGGTCCCTGCCTAAATCATATTAGGTTAACATTCAGTATATTATTTCATTGTATTGGAAATTGTCACGTTTATAAGTTTCCTCCTGCCGATGCCTTGTTCTCGGTACACGTCACCGCCACTGAGCCGCCGCCATCGGATCCTTGTCATATGGTTATATTATTGTCCTCTGAAACTAACAGTCAGGTTTAGAACCTCTCTCATCACAACGACCAAAAAAACGATAAAAACGCGATGAGTCTGTCTGAGCCTCGATCCACTACGATATTTTGTCTCACCCGCGCGAGTAATCCTCGAGGACATCGCGACTCTTATCTACATTTGTTCATGTGGTCATTTTGACATAAGTAGATATAATATGATGGTGCACGAAGTAAAATAATTGAAGTAATAGCGCACATAGTGTATGAGTGTGGTCGGGCGGCGAGTCGCGGGCCGCTCCGGAATGCGATCACCTCCGCCACCGCGCAATAAATATCCGGCGCCAGATTCATTGTGGCGAACACTTGTTCCACTAATCTTAACGCAAAATGTTTCTATTGTCTAGTTCGGCGATATCCATTAAACTCGGGAGAGTTACGAGCCCGCCGCCCCCGCAGCGCCACGGTGTCGCACGGTGTCGCACTGTGTCGCACAGTTGTCACACGGGCGCGCCATCAATTACGTGTTATATTAAGAACAATGGAATAACAATGGGTGCAAAGTGCGCGCGCCGACCGACTGTCGCCTCCCGCGCGCTCCCACTCGCTCGTGCGCACTACATGCTGGTGCCGATCGACACTGCGAGACAACATGCAGGTCCGGCGGCGGCACCGACACCCTGGTGCCGCAATCCCTAACAACCTTGTATTGTTGTCTTCATAATCAAGTAGGGTTTGCTATATATGTACGATCTTTTTCATCCTCAAGGTTACACTTCGGAAGGTGTTGGTACCGGCCGATCCTATGCTGTGCCGTGTTACTATGGCGGGTTTTACATGTTTTGTATCGTGGGCACGTTACGAATATTTGGTCTTCGGCAATCACTCCTGTCGTTCAAATTAAACCGCCTGGATAGAGATTCTTTGCTGGATAGAAATCGTAATAGTCATCTGCCAGAGAAGAGGAGTCATTGACATTGCCAGCAGCTTTAGCGCGTAAAAGTTAGTTGACCCTGTCTGGTGACGGGCGGACGACCGATGGAGCAGACAAGTGTTGGAGTGCAGCCCCCGTGTAGCTAGTTGTGGTGCAGGACGTTCTGCAGCACGATGGTTCGACCACTTGGAAAGGTGGCGGGCAGTGAAGGGATGAGTTCTAGTTTTGTTTTCGATGCGATATAATTCTAGGTGAAGTATTTTGGTGTAGTGAGACTTATAATAGCTTTACTTGAGAGAATCCCGTCGAGCCGCCCGAGTCTGTGACAGGTCCTCGGCACTGATATTCGCGCCTGGCTCGCGGGATTGTTACCTAACCGCTAAGAGAAATTTACAACCTTATTGATTCAGTGACAATTAAGTTAAGAGTCGGTTAAAAGCAAGTCTTAAACATGGTCACATTTTTTGTTAAAATTCTACAAACAAGGTTCATTAGAAAAAAGTCTGTCGTCGATTTAATTTGTGGTGGTGTGTGCGGCGGCGCGGCGGCCCGCCGTACATCACGGCTATCATCGAACAGATCACATCGGCAGATAAGCACAGATTTATACATACATGCCGCTTCGTTTTTGTGCGCCTAGTGCACGACCGGCGCAGGCGTGCTGGTCCCAATGCTCGACAACACCCAACCACATATTATTGTAATCCATGAAGCTTATGTAGGTACCTAGCCATAAATCAACACATTATAATTATCAGCCACACCAACAAGCCCGCGATTATCCGTCGGTAACGAGTAACGACGCTTGCCCTCGGTCGTGTTGGTGTTGCTAGTTCGCTAACTCTGGACAAATATGTGGTGCGGCGGATAATGAGCCGCGCACCCGACGTCCTGCTGTGATTTTTATTCGACTGCCATAAAAACCTATAAAATGAGATATTTAAAGTATTTTTATTCAATTATTATATTTCTAATTACCACAAAAGTATTTTAATCATACCATTGCTATACCACCGTGGACAACTGAATGGAGGTTGTGTGCAGGGGCCGGGGGGAGGGTGGTGTGAGAGCGGTCGCCACTAATGACCGCTAATTTATTGAAATCATTTAGTGTAGCTGGGAGGAGGCGCGGTGCGTCGGGCGGGACAGCGTGGGAGCCGCGCGCCGGGACATGCCTGTCGCGTGACTAGCTCGGGAGCCGCGCCGACTCGCCGACACTCGCGAGACTCGCCGCCACTCCACGGACAATATTTATGGCTCCCTCTCGCCGCGACACGATACACACATTAGCCATTACTGCGACCACGACCAAACACATCGCCTCCGCACTCATGTCAGCCTACTGTTACAGACAAATGCAGTAGCACTTGTACACCACACCGTGTGTGTACACGCTCTCACTGCTTCACTTCAAACAAACTAAGGCTCTATTTAATTCTTATTCAGAATATTTAATGGTGGAAAATGACTCGAAGCAGCATCGACCATATTTCCCCTGATTATATGCCTTCTACAAGTTTCTAGCAGATTGCATCTCGTTATAAGTGTAATGTATGTAGGTGTAAATAATATATTTGTTGGCAGCTCTAGGATGGTTTCCAAAACAGATGCCATCCTTGCTCACGTCTTATTTAATCGATTTGTGATTCCATAGAGCGACAAAGTAAGGAACATATTGCATAACGCATATACTTGGGGTAGGTATATACTTAGGGTATATGCGTTATGCAATATGCATATTATTTTCATCTACTTACTATTATATCTACTATTTTGACTCCTTACTCTATGCTTCTCAACTCTCCAGTACATTATTTATCCGTTGCCTGGTAAAAAAACCCAGAAGGGATAAGGCAGCCATTTGTTACATATTTTATTGAGATGTTACCAATACCAATGTTGTTTTTATTTATATGGTGTACAGTGAAGGATAACTAAATACATAGCCAATGCGTACGTATTGGTCCGGCATACAGTCGGCCTGTGGCGGAGCGGCTGAAAGCGCGGGTGCTGTGGACGAGCGCCTTCCTGCCGCGTGATGGTTCATTAAGTGCGCCGTAAACTAGCGCCGATGTGTATCAGCGCGGACACTGGCGCGGGGAGCCCCGCCGCACCACGTGGAAACCCATCGCCACCTGTGACTTATCTTATCTCTCACATTAAACACTGCTCTTTAAGATCCCGGCCGACCGCTCCGCCGACAATCACCAACACATATTAAACGTTATGGACCTAAACATAAGGTTGCAAGTGGCTTGCACCTTGTGTAGGTAGCTATTAGGCAGCGCACCTCATAAAACTGAACACGCTCCCGTCAGTCCCAATTAAATGCCATTAAACGATATCGACGTGCACATTTAATGACAAGTCTAAACTAATTAGGGGTTGAGTGAGAGTGGACCTGCCGACCTCGCGAGCCGCCGGAATGCACGAACAGTAGCCCACAGATGTGTCGATAACTGATCGTGTTACCGCGGGGACATCGACGGGTGCCGCGGAATGCTGTCCGCAGCGCCGCCTCGCCGCCTGCGCAGTGCAACCACTACATCGGTTTGCGACATTTCATTACACCACATTTACATCAGTAAGGAAGAAATGGAAACAAAGCGATCACCCTGTATAGTGTTTCAGCAGGGGTTCACTGTTATTCAATGAGGATAAGGTGCTCAATCGTCGTGATCAACATGTCTCATCGCAACACTCCATCGTTATTATCGACATGGAGTAAGGTGATGATGAGGGGTCGAGGGTCGCCATGTCGGCGGCGGGGCGGGGGGACAGGGGAGTAGGGTCGCGTGTGTCGGCGCGGTCCGCGTTGCTCCATGTTAATTGCGGATAATGCGGCGCGCAAGACATAAGTCACGGCGGCGAGCGGCGGCGCGCCAACATGGCCGCGGCGGATGCGGTAATTGCTTTCGTGGAAGCCGCCGCGGGCCGCATACAGATTGCAGCGCCCGCCGGCGCGCTCTGCCCGCAAAAACGCAACGTCCAGCAATTAGAGCCGCCCCGCTCCTGCGCCGCCTCGCCCCCCTCCCCCCCTGCCGCCGCCCGCCGGCATCCTCGCTAATGGCCCGTAAGGCCGCCGGCACGCCCTCCACCGGCGCAAGCAGCCGCGCCGCGCCGCCTGCCGCTCAGACCTGCACGTGCTGCTCAAGAGCGGCCACCACCAAAGGATCGCACCAACATGTGTCATGCCCTAACCGCTATCACACTTGTCTTACATACAATCTATGTTATTAGATAACATGTACCTACACGTACATGATAACATTTATGCAAATAAATAAATAATAATTATAGCCTTTATTGCTGAAACTAAACAACGATTTTAAACACAGTAACAAATTGTTTTAACTTAGATCTAATACATCAGGTTTCCGATTCAGTGGTCAGCGTGTACAGTGACACATAGGCCTCTTCCAGCTGCTTCCATTCTTCTCTAATGATAGGTTTTCTAGACCAGATTGTCCCTCCAATACCTAATCTTCAAATCATCTGTCCATCTTTTAAATTGTCTGCTTCTTTTTAATTGTTTTATTTTCTTCAGTACGTCCTTCAGTACCTTTGTCATAGTTCTAATAAAACAATAAAAAGACAAGAAAATATGAAGCTATATATTTGTACACCAGTAGTTCCTGAGATCCTAGCGTTCAAACAAACAAACAAACAAACAAACAAACTCTTCAGCTTTATAATATTAGTATAGATTAAACTGTTTAACACTGAGAACACAAGAGAGATAATAGGTTTAAGTGAAGTAAGAAGATTAGGTGAAAGCATTGAAGATCGAAAGGAATACGTCCTACAAAGGGGAAACAAAGGGTAGTTATGGTGCCGGCTTCATAGTTAGAAAACACTTAGAAAAAAATATTGAAGAATTTAGAGATATATCAGGGAGATTAGCTGTACTCAATATGCAAATAAAATATCATTTATTTGTTTAACTGTCCTGAGACCGGCAAATCAACTCAATTATATTGTGTTATTATTGATTGGGTTGGGGAATAATAAATTTCATTTTTTATGTTTTTCAAAGTTAATTTACTAATACAAATTTTAATTACTTTTCATCAGCTCATATGCGACCTACAGCTGGGCACGGGCTTCCTTTACTATTGAGAGGGTTAAGGCCATAGTCCACCACGCTGGCCTAGTGCGGGTTGGCGGACTACACATCTAAGTAATTCCTAAGATCTTTTTAGGTGTGCAGGTTTCATCACGATGTTTTCCTTCATTACACACTAAATTTCATTTTAATCACTAATTAATGATATATGTGCCGTTTTGATTTATTACCTTTTACCATTTTTATGGTAAAACCATAATTCCGGAATTGAAAACTGTGCGGAAGTGAGTGGTGAAGTCGGTCGGAGACGGTCCAGCTGCACCTTAAAAAATCACATAGGAATTCTATTTGCAGTTTATAACACTGAATAATCATTACTAGAGACTTACAACTTCAACATCATTTATTAGGATGAACCGAAATTATTTATTCCCCAACCTATTATTTCACATATTAATTCAGTTCCCTAACTCAGCTCATAAGTCGACATCTTCCCGTAAGGAATAATAAAGGAAGGAGAGAAGGAATGTTTGTGTGAGCATAATTTTCGTGGCAAGAGGGTTTTGCCTGTGTAATTTTTGCGATGATTTCGCTGATGGAAGTTTACGGCTAAATTTGAGGTTGCTAAGCGGTCCAAACCAAAGATAATTAAATCAGTGTCTTTTTAAAGCTATTGAGGTGTAACGGAGGTAATGCGGCCGGCGCTCAAGGCCAAGGTAACAGTGGATGTGCGTGTCGGCGGTGCAGAGGACGTGCTCGCGGGCGCGGACACACTGCGCGCCCTTCAGTTTGTGTTAGTTTAATTAAAGCCGCGGCTCGTCTGGCCGGGGCCGCAATGACAAACGGACAAATGTTACGCATTGATGAGATTCTGCG
Organism: Cephonodes hylas; assembly: GCA_030295005.1. Lineage (NCBI taxonomy): Eukaryota > Metazoa > Arthropoda > Insecta > Lepidoptera > Sphingidae > Cephonodes > Cephonodes hylas. The sequence continues at coordinate 19,047,061 of AP025361.1, forward strand.
CGCGGCCGCCCGCCCCGCACCCCCCCGCCACCCCACGGGACACCGCTCCCGTGCCGTCTGCCGTTTGTTACAAATAACAAGTTGAAATAGTTCCGGAATGTACCATCTACCAATGACAAATAAGTGTGCCGATACTAAACATCTTTCAATCAATTTGCAGAAACGAATCTATAGCAGATGCGATGAGATGCGTTCACACATTTACATTGACTGTTAATTCGTATCACATCTTCTGTTTGTTACAATTTGCCAATGGTTCACGATAATTTAATTCCACGAGTATTTTGAATATTTGGTCGAAATTTCGGAAATGTTGGTCGAGGCGAGTTTGGCATCGTTTATCAACCCTTACACAGAACCATACGGGAGCAATGTTTGTCGAGTTACTTCACCACACGTCAGTAATCTAGTGGGACAGATAGTTGTACGATTTACGTTTTTATTGCTAACGAGTTGGCGGAGCAGCCACTGGGCCCAACAAGTCTGCTGTACCCCACGATATCGGGCTCATCCGTCAGATTACCACTTCCTGTTGCAGGTTACGTGTAAAAAGTGCACATGAATTATATCCATGTATACAGTTATTTCTCAAGATGAAACTAAACGCCAGCCATTACTAGTTGGCTACGGGTATGACGCAGTAGTACATGTGTGTGGAGCGGCTCGGCCCCTCACAGCTCGCGGCGGCGCGATTCTTCTGAGAATCGGTGCAGAGAGAATGTGGTCGTGCGGTGCACAAACATGGCGCCCCAGCAGCCCGGGCCGCTGGAGCGCCGGCACGCACACGGCGGCCATGTTGCCCGCCGTTACGACTAGTTTGTCGTCTAGTTGCACAAGTACGCGGTGCAGTAGGCGGCAACGTGTCGCCCGAGCGAGCCCCGCGCCCGCCCAATATCACCTCCATATAAGGCATTCGACGACCAGTGCGACGCACGACATCTCGGGCGCCGACTGTGCGCCGCAGACAACGCGCTGTGTGAGACTCCGGCCGCGCGCTCGGGATCGGCCGAAACACTTCACAGACAGGACCGAGCAGAGTAGTACACGCAATTGTAGCACCAACACATTTGGAGCTGGATTGGGGATTGTTGTTCGCACCGATACAATCATTAGTGAGGTATCACCGAGGCAGTGGCGGTACTTCCATAGAAGCCCAAAAGCCTGGCTTGCCCTAACATGATTCCGAATTTAAAAATGTAAACTAGATTAAACATTAATAAAATACAAACAAAAAAAAAATTCATCCAAAAACACAAATTTACGTAAATTTAATAATTTACGTAATTTTTCCCGCGCCGCCATGCCGCCGCGCGCCAAATCCCGGCCCATATAATTTCAAACAAACACAACGCGGGCGCACTAACGTCAATAGTTTAGAGTAAACATCAATACCTACTCACCATAATAATCATTAGAGAGAGATAGGGCGGGCTTTACCGCATGTGTTCCCTCTCACTCGCACAATGTCAAAATTTCTATTGGATTTTGAAAACTCGACGTAAACAAGATACCGTTATTTTAGCAATTAGTATGGAGACAAAAATCCTGCTTTGCCTCTGAACATCGTCCCGTTGGGAGCGCGGTGTTGCACGCTTAGTAAAAAGTAATGTATTATAATAATACAATTTATTTAGAATAATAAATTTTATTTTATATGTTTATTATTTTATAATATTGCGTCTGATAATTAATTTATTTTAGATTATATTATGGTGAACTTGTACAATTTTTTTTACGTTGGCAATATTAAACGTCGGTAATAAGCAACTTCACAATTTGTCAATTGTCATTGAGCGAATGACAACAACATTGAATTATATTGGTTTTGTTGTTTACATTTTCTTCTTCTTCATCAACCCATATACGCCCACTGCTGAGCACGGGTCTCCTCTACCATTGAGAGGGTTTAGGCCATAGTCCGCCACGCTGGCCTAGTGCGGGTTGGCGGACTACACACCTAAGAAATTCCTAAGAACTTTTAGGTGTGCAGGTTTCATCACGATGTTTTCCTTCACCGTTAAAGCAAGTGATAATTCAATTTGAATACACACATAACTTCGAAAAGTCAGAGGTGTGTGCCTGGGGTTCGAACCCGCGACCGCCGAGATTCTCGACCGCGCGCCTAAACCTCGAGGCCTGCTTCACATTTTGAATACTTTAATTATAAATGAGCGTAATGAGTGATGTTGTTCCTTGCGATGGTTTAAAGTGTGTGCAAGTTTTACTCTTCGAGGATAAGGTAAATTCATTAAATTATACCGAGAAAAAACAGCTTGTAAGTAGTTCAAAACCTACACCGGACTTGAGTATTTTGCAAATTAATAAAAGTCATAAAAGAACCTTTTAAGGATCCGTGTATCAAACTAATTGGATTGTCGGATGTTCCAATACAAATAGGCTATATTGCTGGTGTTGTATATTGTTTTCTAATGATAGAAATGTTTGGAATTCTAGCGGATACAACGATTTAAATAATTTTTCTGGTGCTTGTAAAAGGCATTCAAATTCACAAAAGCACTTGAACGCGTTAATTTCTTTTCATAATTTTGGTAAACAGTGCATTGAAACATCGATTTCTTGTCAAATATCTTACGAAATTACAAAACATAACACTCGCGTTGATCATAATCGTAATGTTTTTCAAAGATTAATAGATATTATTTGTCATTTAGCTCAACAAGAACTGCCTTTCAGAGGACATAATGAATCTAAATTGTCATTAAATAAAGGAAATTTCCTAGAACTCGTGACTTTACTTTCTAAATACGATAGCGTATTAGAAAAACATATGCAACAACAGCATGGCGTCAAAGGAGGGCCGAGTTATTTGTACAATAAAATACAAAATGATATAATTTATTCCGTGGCTGATGTTTTAAGATCGTGTATAGAATTAACACGACACAATTTATATCAATAATTATTATTGATGAAACTCCCGATATTAGTAATATAGAACCGTTGTGCATAATATTAAGATATTATTTAGGCAATAATATTCGAGATTGTTTCTGTCTCTGAAAGTCGTACATCAGAGACATTGAGTAAAATTATTTTAGATTTTTTATAAAAACATGACTGTATCGCAAAATTAGTAGCACAAAGCTACGACCAAACATTATTTTTATTTTAAAATAGAAATTAGTTTATCATATTATGTTCGACTGCCTCGTGGTCTTGCGGTACAAGTATGTGCCGTGCGATCTAGAGGTCCTGGGTTCGATTCCCGGGTCGGGCAAAGTGTTATTGGGTTTTTCCATTAGAAAATTCTCAGTAGCAGCACGGAGTCTGGAAATGTGCCCGAAAAACGGCAATAGGCTCGCCCCCTATTACGTGGGACTGAAACATACCTGGCGAAATGTGCAGAAATGCATCTCTGCCTACCCCTTCGGGGAATATAGGCGTGAGGTATGTTTTATTATCTTCAACTTTTATTTAGGATGTACGCACAAAACCAGCTCAAGAAACAGTGTTCCTTCAGTTCATTCGCTCAAGAAACCATAAAAAACGGCTTTTCTCAAAGCCACAAATATTTCCTATAATACTATCAACGAGTTTTGAAAAAAAAAACATCGAGGTACCACCATTACGATAACTAAATTACGGTTGCTCATATCGTGAATGTAATTGTAACCAGCAGACCAACAGTAGGTAAAATTACAATAATAAAAAAAAATGGGCTTGCCCTAGCTTGAGACCCTAGGCACGCCACTGCACCGAGGGAACAGTCTAGGAGTCATTAGTAAAGTAATAGACACGCAAATATACCTAGTTCTTTCTCGACGTTATTTTAATAGTGTTCATGACCTCCAATTACATATAGTTTGAACAGTCGATGAAACTTTCAAAGGGAATATAAACATTAATTTAAGAAAACATCTCGCTTACTTTGACAGCCCCGTGGCGCAGTTGGCTAGATACCAGCTTGCGAAACGAGCGGCCGCGGGTTCGATCCCCGCACCGAGACAAATGTTTGTGTGATCCACAAATATTTGTTTCGGGTCTGGGTGTTTGTGAGACCGAAAAGTCTCTCGTAGTTTCTGATACCCACGACACAAGACTCGTATCTTAGTGTGGGGTCAGGACTATGTATGTGACTGTTGGGTGTATTTATTTATTTATTTATTTATTTATACCCACAGCGAGCTTATTTATCATACTAGTATAGAGGTACATATTTTAGGGTGGAATAATTGAGCAGCAAAGAGTCCCGATAGATGTGTCGTACAACGTGCGATGTAGTCGGTCGGCGGTGTGTCGGTGCGCCGGTGCCCACTGCTGCCGATGCGAGCCGGCGCCGCGCGCACTCGCTCCAGATAACCATCGCGCTCCACTATTGTTCGCAGCGAGGTGGTGGAGCCGGTGGGCGTGGCCGCGCGCCGCCCCGCCCACTGGCAGCACACGCGCCGCCGTGCGTGCGTGCGTGCTCTACCCGCATGCAAATGAGTGGCGTCGCCGCGGACCGCACGCCGCCGACACTCGCCACGCAGTTCGCTACACCACGCACTGCCCCGCCGTAGCTAGCGCTGCTACGCCGTAGCCACGTAGTCACCCTTTAATCATTTACATACATTGTACAGATATCGTGTTGTTTATGTATAACTTTCAATTAACTGGGGTTGGATTTTACATTGAGTTACTCAGATAATAAAGCGTTGAACGTAGATTAATAAACGCATCTAAAGACTTACTTTATATAATAGCAAACCTAAAATTTTCAAAGACGTATTACGCTCTATACAAGCTACAAGCTCTATTGCAGACAATCGTATTGATCGACACCCTTGCAGTTGAGACCCTATTAAAAGTTTTATTATTCGTTTGAACTAGATGACGCATCTACATTACCATCCCCAAGTGGTGGTGCTATATATTTTACAATGACTTGTACATACACATACATAAACTCACAACTGTATTCCCCGAAGGGGTAGGCAGAGGTGCATTTCTGCACCGACATTTTGCCAGGTATGTATTCTTTCTTCTTCTGCATCAACCCATATACGCCCACTGCTGAGCACGGGTCTCCTCTACCATTAAGAGGGTTTAGGCCATAGTCCACCACGCTGGCCTAGTGCGGGTTGGCGACTACACACTTAAGAAATTCCTAAGAACTCTTAGTTGTGCAGGTTTCATCACGATGTTTTCCTTCACCGTTAAAGCTAGTGATAATTCAATGTGAATACACACATAACTTCGAAAAGTCAGAGGTGTGTGCCTGGGGTTCGAACCCGCGACCGCCGAGATTCTCGACCGCGCGCCTAAACCTCGAGGCCATCACTGCATGCCAAACCTCGAGGCCATCACTGCATATGTATTAGTCCCACGTAATAGGACGCGAGCCTATCGACATTTTTCGGGCACAATTACTTGTATTCATGTAATTAAAATACACAGCTGTATTGCGAAACATTGGTGCTGCGTTATTTGACATTCAAACATTCGGACTGGATGATGTTAATGTGCAATAAAGCCTCCCACTACATCTAAATAATTCATTCATTAACAGGTACACACTGCAGTTATTTTCCCAAACCCATTATTTAACGATATAATTTCTCACCGAATTAGTAGTGGATGGGCGATTCCTGTTGTAACAATACGGATATCGAACAATTTACTTTCTGATCCCATTTATCATCCGAGATATGTTTAAATCTGAGAGATGATAATTTCCTGCATTATGTTGTGAAAAAGAGTTTTAATTTTGAACCGCATATCTTGTAAACAATTTAGAGAGAAGTTGCATGTTTAAAGTAAACCCAGTTTCCTTGTGACTCTACTAATGACAGGGCACAACGACGCAAAGTCACTTACTCGTTTAGTCGAGCGTTCAAAAAACGAACCGCTCTCAACAATTACCACCAAACATAAAAACAGTAAAGCAGGCAAAATGAGGAAATATGTATATATGTAGGTAGACAGTTATTATTGAATGAAAGAATTATCGACGTACGTACTCGTATTAGAGGGCACTAAGAGAGTGTGTGAGGATGTCCAACTCGCGGGTGTGCGCGGCGGGGGGGGGGGCGGTGCGCGGGCGCGACACGCCGCCGACATGCGGGCACTTTTAGCGCGATTTGCAATTTTCCACACAGGGACCCACTGAGACTCGCAGCCCGAGAACGCGACCCGTCCCCCTGCTACGACAATCTGTTTGCTCGTGTACCACGGCGGCGACAGATCGTGTGCCACACAAGCACGAGGCCACTAGTGTATGACGTAGCTCCAGTGTTGGACGACAGCGGCGCCGCCTGCGTGAGGAGGCAGCGTGCGGCGTGGTGGCCGGCGCGGCGGCGCGGCGCCTGCTCCCGCCACACTTGCATATTCATGGGCGCGATATGTCCCGCACTCGCCGCACTGCTCCACTAGATACATACTAACGGCGCGCGATTACTCCACATACATACTAAATACGCTACGGGCTCAATAAGCCCTGCGTTATTTTATCAACTCTAGCTATTTATATTGCATTAGAGACCGCATCGCTGAGTGTCGGCGCTGTATCATTCCATTTCAGCACGTCTGTACTGCTCGCTGCTAGGAATATCTATGTTCCTCGGTAACCTGACTATACATATGTGTTTTATATCCCGTATCATAATGTCGATGTAGCGCGAACAATCTACAATATCTCTTCTTTACTTTGTAACGATTTCAGTTCAGTTCGTTTCACAAACAAAAAGTCATAATTAGGTACATGATGAAATCTTACTGACAGCAAGCGTTTCTTCAGATTTTTCAGCATTTTTAAGTGTACGATGATGATATGTTGACCGTAAGAGATAGGTACTCATTCTTCTATTTTGATGTGCTTTTGAATTCAGACGCACGGCCGACTCGACCGTTGCGGGTTCGAACCCCAGGCACACACCTCTGACTTTTCGAAGTTATGTAAGTATTCACATTGAATTATCACTTGCTTTAACGGTGAAGGAAAACATCGTGAGGAAACCTGCACACCTAAAATTTCTTAAGAATTTCTTAAATGTGTAGTCCGCCAACCCGTACTAGGCCAGCGTGATGGACTAAGGTCTAAACTCTCTCAATGATAGAGGAGGTCCGTGCCCAGCAGTGGAACGTATATGAGCTGATGAGATGAGATGAGAGATTGATGACAGATTAATTGATTTATTGATGATGAGAAATTTAAAATCATAACATCGGTACATTGGCTCTTCAATTTGCCAAGAAGAAGTCCCCCTGCAACGAGATCAATGCAGACTCGAGAAAAGAAAACAGCAGCAGTCAGTTTTACTGCACAAATAAAACTTTACCTACTTATACCATCAACATATGATCCTAATACCTATATGTATGCTACAAGATAATATAAATGAATCATTTGTATAGCAAATCAAGTGATTGGCTATTGTGGTGCAGCTGATTGCACTTGCGACATTGTAACAATGAGATCACGTGTTACGCAATAGTTGTGGTCGTTTGCGACATGTGTAAAGAATGGTATGTTGGGTGAATGGCAACCATGACGAGTCTATTACACATTGCTCCATTTAAAGCTCGCAGTTGTTACGTATCTAAAATCGCTTTGTGACAAGAAATCGCGAGCGCTCACTGTGTGTGTTATAGTTTTTCTTGTGATAGTAGCCGTGCATGTGACGACGCAACGCCTCATGCTAAGTATGCTTCTTCATCTTGTCTTAAAGGCAAGAGACGTCAGCCCCCCGTCACTCGACACCATTATAATCTCCTTCATGCCTCGCTTTCAACTACTGAACTACTGTATTAAGTAAGCTCACTTAAAAAGCTCGCAATTTATTAATTTATTATTTAAACGGAATCCGACGAGTTGAGACCTGATAATGTATATATGATGTTTGTCGCACATTTCCATAACTATATTGTAGGACGCACGGAGCACAGGGCGAGACAACTTTACTACATAAATACCCTTGCGCATGTATCCTTTAACAATTTGACAGGTTTGTTTTAGTTGTACGTAATAAGAGCCAAGCACATTTCCGGGCCTTTTTTTACTGAAAAAACCCAATAACACTGTCCGACCCAGGAATTAAACCTAGGACCACTAGATCGCACACACACGGCACACACGTGAGTCACGGAACGACTCTACCTACTTTAGTACTTAGTTAGTTAGTTACTTTAGTTAGTAGTTACTTTAGTCTACCTACTTTAAGTCGATTAGACACAGTTATTATTAGACACGGGTAAAATATGTACCTCCAGAGCTATAGGATATGTGTAGGTATGTGTGTATGTGGGAAAAAATTGAAAAAATCTACGCTGGAGTAATGCGTTTTCCTAAGCAGGATGCGGAACGACTACTATGAGTAAATGTACCGACGTGACCGACACATCTGTGTGGACGAGGCGCACTCTCACGCCACACGCCACACTTTTTTTTTCTGTGCGGAAAATCCTATTTATGGATAGTGTGCCGGACTCACCGGCGCCTTCCGGCCCAGCATGGATGTTTCCGCCCGTATTTGTGTCGGGCGGCCGCTGAGCCGGGTCCCTACCAATATCTTTAAGCCGTAATACCGACTAAAAACCCCGCGATGGTGGCAAAACCATCGGCACAAACAAGACGGCTCCGATATACCCTGAAGCAGTGCTATGGATTGTACCGGGACCGCCTCTGCGCAGTGCCATGAGGCACATCAATATGACGCTGCCGGCGACTATATCTCGGGAGCCGCCAAGGTAGGGACGGCGGCGCTGTATACGCCACACGCCACATCTATCACACGCATCTTGTGTGAAACGCGACGTCGCAGTAATGATCCGTTGTTTAGCCACAGCACGCGGCCATTCATACCGGTGGCTCGTGTCCGCTGCGTGTGTCGCCGCTCGCCCGCGCCGCCGCTCCACTGCCACCGCGATATATATAGCCGCGGGGACGCACTGTGGCGGGCGGGGAGCGCAGGGCGTGGGGGTGGAGGGGACTGCTGCTTGCAATTTATGCGACAAGCGAAGATTTATAGTGCAACACAAACAGCGCGCACACGTGGCGAGGACGCGACACACCCGCACCACGCAATAATACTACGTGAACCACATTCACTACTCCCACATTACAACTGTCTAAGTGCAAACTCGCCGTGTTATTGCTAACTTTTCTTTTCGCCTAATGGCTGAGGCCCATCATTATGTACTTTTGTTGCGATGTCAAAGCGAACTACATGTGATGGTCATTTCACAATTGGATCGATATGTTGCAAAATACTACATAGTTTCAGTCTACGGCTCACATAGAATTGCAATTCGAATAACCAGGCACCCTGAGTGCTACCACTTTCTGAAACAAAGTAAATAATTCTGCAGTCGCCCTTTCAAATCCCATGTACATTGTACACCTCTGACTTTTAAAAATTACTCGAATACTCATAAAGACTTAAAGAACGTGGTTCTTTAATGGTAACTCATACAGGACTCCTAGAGGTCTGAGTGCGCAGGGGCATAGCATCCTCACTGAGAGGCTGGAGATCCCGGATTCGGTTACCATGCCCTCAACCGGTTTAGTAGGCCGAGGATCATAATCAGCTTTCATTTCATGTTCATCAGCTTCTCCTTCTACAGCGGAGAGAAATACCCTTGTTCCATGGCGCCATTGCGGTTTGGTGAACTCTACACTTTAGCAGCTCGCTGGAGTAACCCGCCTGTCTCTAATGACTTACTGCGACAGATAATAGCGACAATAAATCGCATGCGCACTGCAATACTCTGTAGACCAGCACTCCTCGGCTCGCTCGTGCCCCGCGCCCCCCGCGCCGCACACCGCCGGCCGGACACAGCCCGGTCCACAATAAACATATCAGCGCGCACGCGCCGGCGGTTACTTTGTGTCACGGCACCGACGTTTCCTCCATTTAGAATTATTTATTAGGCCAGTGCGACGCGGGCGCAATGCAACAAGAAGTGCACGTCTCGTGCCGCGCTACAGACACACCACCACACCACCAGAGTACTGAGCAGGTACTGAGCAGAACTTTCTTAAACTGCGCGTCGCTTGTCAATTGTACCAAAGCTTACATTTCATTGTAATTGCTGAAGCTTACTACTCCACGTGACTGTAGAGAGATGGTGGTCCCTAATACAATTAATATAAAGTACTTCATGACACTTCACCCTCCATATGCCTACTCTTAGATAAAAGTCCTGGACGTAACACTTCAAAATCAATTGAAAAAGATTTTTTTCGTATTTACAAACACAACACGATCAAACCAAAAAGTTGATGCTGCAATGTTCGTGAGAGAGGAATTTTTCATCCTTGTTGTTTTGAGTGGGAACTGAGCCACTTTCATTCTGAATTCATACAATGCAATTACACACTTGGCCCCCAATTACTCTGAATATTTTTATTGTTTCAATAGTTTACCAAAACGAAATGTCTTACACGGTTAAACAATAGATACGAATTGACGTACATTTCACAATAAAAACGATCCCATAACTTTTATTTTTTAATTAGTGACTGCCATCACACTATTCCCGATCGGCAATAGTAATAGTAGTTCGGCTTGAGCGGTGTCGTCGTTTAACCGCAGTCCTGTCGAGAGCCATGGAGCGGCGGCGGCGCCCACGCTGCGGCGCGGAACAGAAGTGCAGCACTTGGAGAGGATTTATTGCGTGTTATTTGTAGTGATGCGGCGTGATCGGGAAGTGTTGCGGCGGATGAGCATCGGCGGGGAGCATTGTCACGGAAGGTGCGGCGAGTATATTTAGCGCGCGCTGCTAATGCGCCGCCGCCGCCGCCCGCCGCACTAAATCACCGCCGCAGACACTCCATGTCCTGCGGGACGACACCGCGCCGCACTACATGTAGCGCGGCAACGTACAGCATCGGCCACCCCACGGCACGCACACTCTTCGTCACATTGGGTGGACGTGGCGAAACGAACACTAGTGACGTATTGGGTCCCGCCGCCACTCGCGTCCAAGTACCGTAGAATACCGTACAACTCGAAACGTAGTGGCGGGCGCACGAGGACTATTACAGTGGAACATGTCGTCGCTCTGAGGAATCCTGAAGAGAAAACAATGCGCAGACGCAGGGATGGCACACGGCGCCGTTGCACCGGCCCGCGCCCAGAATAGAACACGCCATCCACGCACTCTTCCCACTGCTACACAAGTTAACGGGCCGAATAAACATTGTCACATATCGACGCTAATCCACTCCAACAGCTGGATTAGAGGGGAGGTGGCGCGGGTCGCGGGGTCGCGGCCCACGACTCAACACCGGTGCCGCTAATCCCGGCCGACAAACGGTTCCGTGCGGGGTCGGCCAGATGCGCCGGCGGTAATCCACGCGCCGGCGCCGCGTGCCCGGGACTCGCCGCCCGGGATTACCGCGCATTACTCGCGGGCCGAGCCACTCCACCGGCGCACAGCGACAGATACTAACGCGTCCATGAAGCTTACCTATCGTGGGACACGCTCGCATAACATTCACGCCCGCGTACATATTCTAAATGGTATGGTACTCATGTCAAGTTGTAAAACATTGTGTCTGTGAGTAGAACTCGGCACATGGGAGCGCGCGGGGCGGGCGAGGTGGTGCGGGGTGGATGAGTGCGGCGCGCCACCATCCCCGGCGTGATGAATTTATTCGCGAAATGAAGTGAGAGGGTTGACACGGGGGTTGTGCCGGGTGGTCGCGGGCGGCGGGGGGCGGGGGCGGACGAGAGGCACTCGCTGTCACATCGAGCGTGAAAATTACAATCGGATGCCGCTCGGTGACAAATTGCGCGTGCCAATTTGATCTGTTAAGCTTTATTTGGTTGAGAGCGCTCGTCTTCTTCACAGAACCACTCATTCCTACGACAACATTCGCTCGACAGTCAGCACGTGATCTCTAATATCTCATGACGTTATATATACGAGTACTGTAGGTACTTAACGACGTTGGATTTAATTACCTAAATCCCAACAGAATGAACTACGAGATATGCGATTATAAGGTAATTGCGACAGCCCCATGGCGCAGTTAGGTTAACACCAGCTCGCAACATGAGCGGCTTCAAATCACTCCCCGCAACGAGACAAATTTTTGTGTGATACACACATATTTATTTCGGGTGTCGATGTTTGTGAGTCCGAAAAGTCTCTTGTAGTTTCTGATACCCACGTCACGAGACTCTCATCTTCACGTTACGTCAGGGCTATGTGTGTGGCTGTTGGCTGTATTTGTGAGGTCTTGTGATCCACAATCATCTAAATCATCTTTCGTGTTTAGCTGTGACTTGTATGTATACAAGGGGACACCTAAACAAAGGGCATACTGAACATAAAGAGACGGCTCGGTATCTACTGAGCGACACATTACCAGAGTGGTGTGGGCGCCCCGAGCGGGCGGATGGAGCGGCTCGCGGGCGGAGCGGGCGCGGCGGAGTGGCGCGGTACACAATGGTGAAATAAGTATTAACGAGTGCGTCGCGCTCGCGGGAACTCATTATTGTTCCGCGGAGACGATCGCTATCTGCCCGCCGCGCCGCACATACTGCACGAGCCGGCCCCCGCCCCGCACCATTATTGTATGCTCTCCAGTCTCCACCGACATCAGTGCATCCCACATGTGGCACCACACACCTCTTGCACCGCACTGGGTGACGCACTGTTGACAATGGCGGTACTGTCATAAAAGTCATAAATGATCAAAACGCAGCTTGTGTAGTGTGTTACAAAATTCCGAATAATTATCTTTATCTTTTTAATGAGATAACGCGTGTCAATGCTTTGGGCAATTGTCAATGCTCTATGGAAGCACGCAATGTGCAGGACACTTAGCGTGAGACACGAGTACCTACTAGAACTAAACACAGCGTCATGTTACCATGCGTGTTCGTGTCAACAATACAATGTACATAGGTTCACTTGGACATGGCGTCGCAGTGGTTACATCGGCATGCGGATATCCGCACCGTGCGCTCGGATAAGGAACACTACGCAGATAATTAACGAGCACGTCGGTTCCCTGCGCTTGTTTATAAGTCAATCGTTAGATGCCTCAGCGAAGGCGAGCGCTTGAAATATGCGAGCTCCATAAAACATCGCCGCTTGTACGTAAACACTCGTACACACTACCGCCGCACTGCTCTCCGTCTTACGTACCACCAACAATGTTCGAGTTGGCACACTGCGCGTGCAATATATATAATAAGTACGTAATCAACTCTAGAGAGGGTTTGCATATCGAGTTGGTGTCGCGGTCATAATAAGTGTTGGGCCAAGCCCGACGACTAACAGGCCGCTACTCTACTTTAGACTGCTTTAACTTGTATAGTGTGCGGGGTTGTGTTGTGGTGTGCGGGCATGCGCGGGGTGCGGGGGTGCGAGGGTGCCGGTCGCGGAGTCTGACCGCGCGAACATAAATAAGGAGATAGTGAGACACAATGCGATCGGCCGATAGCGAGACAAAGCGCGAGTCGTTTTGCTCGCGCGCAGCTCGGCCGCGCCGCGCGCTACCTTGACGTGTTAATTTCGCGCGCGCAATACGCGGACGTGCAGTACGGCGCAGACCTGCCACCCCGCCGCCCTTACCCCCCCGCACACATCCCCGCACGCACCGGGGACGCACGGCTGCCGTGCTCCTAACGGTCGAGCTCATACTCAGAAGTCATGACCGTGTAACAGTCAACGGTAAAACAAAAGTGACCCGCAGTAGGTGTCGTGAGAGCCAAGTTGGCATACTGGTCGCGCTGTTACGGCGGGCCGTGGCGCAGCCGATAACATCGCGCGACACCTCTGCCGACCACCAGATATATTATCGCGACGCAATTATTCGGATAACGCACGGACATGCCCCCCCTCACCACCCCTGCACCCCCCCTCCCGCGCCGCATAACATCCGTGGCAACGCCACACCTGCCTGCAATACACTCGACAATATGGCAATTGACAATATCAAGACGAAAAGTATTCTTCAAACTATAGCAAGCTAGTTTAGTGCTAATATGGACTGTGCGGATAATGGTATTGTGTCGCGCGTCGTCAGTGTGTTGCCGGCAGTATCATTAGTGTCGGCGGGCGATTGATACTGGAGCTGCGACAGTTTTTGCAGCGGGCTGGTGAGCCGCCCCGCGCCGCCTAACGACCAAACAAACCGTTACCGCCAATGAGCCGGAACCTACACATGTGCGCCGCACGCGGAAGCGGTACCGCACCCCCCTGCACCGCACCCCCGCAGCCGCCCGCACGCGCAGTAAATCACGGCTTGTGCGCGCCCGCAACCGCCGCCTTACACGGATGTCCAATTATCCTCTTAATTTAATTATAGCGCTCATAATTATGTTATAACTAATTCAATATATTAAAAAGCTGACAGATGAAACGATGAGTCTGTGTGACGTCACGTCCGCACCTCGTCCGTCGGCCCGCCTCCTCGTGTGCATACATCACTATTCCTTAGCCCCGCACAAAGGCACGCGCCGAGCAGCCCGCCGATACCTTTGAGCCGAGATTAACTACTTCTGTCATTATATACCTAAATCAATATCGGTTCAGTGATTGTCAACAGTACCTGTGAACCACACGGACAAACCGATAATGTTGAATAATGGTCTCATCTAGAAAGTGGATGAAAATCACGACATACCCGACGTAGCAAACGTTCCATCGGCAGCTCTAGGACGCATGATTCTATTCACACAGGTTAAACATGAAATATACATTATGTGGTGTATGAGATCGAAATCGCTAATGAAATTTTATTTGATCCGCATTACAAAAGAATAAGTGTGTGTGAACAGCAGCCTGACGAGCTCACCGTTCAGCGAGCGAATTACCGACCCACCAATAATTATGTCGGTCCATTTCCTATTCCCGACAGGTCCACTGACAGACTCACCAGAGCAAGGCTCGGGGCTCTCTGCCGTAACGGCTTCGTACCACAATAATAATATAATATACCGTCTCATCCTTCACTCACTGTGTCATTTGCCCCTCGAACCTCACGAACCTGAGAAGGTTCGGCCCTGAATTCGAAAACAAAAAGTTTTTCGACCTATGCTTAGAATAAGGTTACTTATGACAATAACACGAAAGTACTTTTTATGTCTTTATAGCGTTAAACTTGTTTATATATTGCACTAGTAATTATAATCGTAACTTTTGTTGTTGTTTGAAGAACAAAAAAGTTACAGATAATTTTGTGCCCAACTAAGTTTAAATCGCTGAGAAAGGGAGTTGAGATTTTGCAAATATAACCTTATTCTATGCATAGGTCGTATTTTGTTATTCCAGTTAAAAATATCAGAAACAGAATGTAGTCTGTAAATATGCCTCTAAAAAGCAATATGTTCACATCCTATTGCGTCTCTAATCTCTACCCATCGTATTATTCGAGCGTGATTTTGTGTGTGTGTCAATGGGTAATTAAAACGTACCACACCGTTATGTCGATATTGGATCTATTCTGATATAATTTACAAGTCTTGATGTCCCACAACTCACAGACAGTATGTAGGTACACCGGGACGAGGCACGACTACGGCTCACTTTGGCGGACTTCACGCTATATCTAACCAGGAGAATACGAACATTCTATCATGTTCTCGACCTTCAGAATGTGGGCCCTCCGGCCATCTTACTCAATCAATATACTAAAGTAAAAAGCAGATAGAGCTGAGACAGCAGTGAGTAGCAGAAGCTGTCCGGTCGAGTGCAAGCCGACTGCGGCGTTGCTCTACCACTTGCGACTTTGTGCTCGCTGAGCCGCGGTTTCTCATTCACAAGAAACAAAAGACCGAGGGTCGTGGTCAACGACGTGAACATGGGAAACCACGTCTCCAGGCGAAGGCCGACAGATCTGACAATAATTGTGATTTTGATAAGTTGGTGAGCTCAGTGCTATTTATCAAACTGCTTGTATGCCAATTGTGTAGACACGGCCATACAAACTTAATCAAGTAATGTGTCGGTGGTCACACTCATAAACCATAGCGCATGTTGTACCTTGTGCTTACACGCGAAGACCACGCGGACGTAGTGTGTCGGTACTAGGTGCCGTGCTGCGGCGGACACTGACTGGGCGTGCAAGTCAATCCGTGACAACTGATTGTATCTTATTGATTTACTTTTGTAGCCTCTGTATATATAAGTATAATATAAGTTCCATGTCGGTCTATGTGTGTGTATGCGCTTCGGATGCAGTGGAACACCGCGCGCGGCCGAGCGGCAGCCGGGCCGGCGCCCGCGCCCTGTCACGCGCTAAGCGTTCTCTGACAAATACGAACGGCCACTAATTGTAATATTTACGCGCCCATTAACGCTCCATTAGCATAAATTTAACGCGGCGACAAATTTCCTCGTCGGACGCGCCGTTTTATTTCTCTGGATGTTTGGTTAGGCGCGCGTGCGTGCAACCGAGGAATGCGTCTCTGGGCGCGCCACGTCCGCGCCACGTCCGCGTCACGGCCGCGTCTCGGGCGCGTGTCGCGTGTTTACAAACACGCTGCGAGCGCTAATGGCGCTATTTCGGTGCGCGGGCGCAGGCGCGGGCGGTGCGACGCCGCGACGCTATTGTTTATTTAAATCGTGCGCTCGCCGCTGCGATCCCGGATTGATTAACTGTCGTTTTACGACTGTCGCTCTCTTAAAAATAATACGTGGCGCGCACAATGGCTACCGATTTAGAAACACATTACGTGATTGGGAATGTACTTTAACCGCCCGCTAGCGCCGCGCGCCCGCTTTATCTGCCATAAATTATTCCGACACTCGTGCTTTATTTATAAAGTAATTTTATAATCGTGCGGCGAATACCGACATGGTGCGGCTGCAGCCCCGCGAGGTCGCCGCGCCGACTCCAGCATCCGTCGCGGCAACACACTGAACCAGGATGTTCTCCGAGGGAACACCGGCCAATGGAGGTCGAGCAATATATAATCTTCGGCGATAACGGCCTTATTGGAACAGACATACTGACAGCACCTACATCTTTCAAATTCCTAGTTCTTTTTAATCATTGTGGGTTTCGATAGAAAACCTCATCAAACGAATCAAGTTTTAACCGATTGTATGCTAATAGGCCTTCAAGTCAATTAACAATACCGCCCGCGTCACCCTGTCTGCAGCCGCCGGTGCTGTTGACGCTGCCAGCACACACGACAAACTGTACCCAATTACAGTTACAGTGACCGATTTTGTATTTGAATACGTCAGCAGTAGCACGGTAAAACTCGCTTTACACCCGGCGCTACCATAGTGCCACCAAGAAAATTAATATAAGTTTAGTACTACAGATTGTATGCCACATTTCATACTTCTATTCATTTAATGATCGCGATTCGCGCCTGGATCGTCTAAAAGTAGGCAGAGGTGTGCACTCTTGCCCATATTTCGGCGATTAGTTTAAGTCCCATGTAATAAATGGTGAGCCTATTGCCGTGTTTTGGTTATTTGTACTTCCAAACTCCAATCGGGAGTCGTACTTGAGTCTAGAGTACTCAAATGTACTGTACATATGGTACTTGTACTACAAGGGCTTATTGAATGTTAAATTATTAAATAATAATAATAGAATCTCCTTTAGCGCCACACGCTTTGTTAATACAAGTCTAAAAGAACTATAATAATACTTACATCATCATCAGCCCACATACCTACGTGATACGACCCGCTGCTGGTCATGGGCCTCCTCTATCATTGAAGGTTTAGGCCTTAGTCCACCACGCTGGCCTAGTGCGGGTTGGCGGACTACACACCTAAGAGTTTCCTAAAAACTTTTTTAGGTGTGCAGGTTTTATCACGATGGTTCCTTCACCGTTAAAGCAAGTGCTAATTCATTGTGAAAACACACATAACTTCGGACCCGCGACCATGGAGATTTTCGACTACGTGCCTAAGCCTTGAGGTCATCACGACTTCCTAAACCCTATCAGTTGTAGAGGAGATCCGTGCCCAGGAGTGGGACGTATAAGGGCTGGTGTTGATGATAGTGCATATGTGTGCGATCTTCTTCACTCAGTGCTGAACACAATACAAAATAATATTATACGACATTCAATATTTGGACATGGAATTTGCGTGACACTAAGAGTACTGTTGCCCAACATACAAATTGCCTTACAATAAGTACGTGCGCCTAGATACCATAAATTATTATCAGTATCGAGACCTTCTAGTAGTCATTTGAATTGAATTCACTATACGTCGCAGCTATAAAGAGTTTGCGGGTTTTATTAATTTGCTCGCTGTGGTTATAACTTTTTTAAACTACATTAAAATAAAAGCAAATATTAAAATTGTTCAACTCATAATTAGCATTTCAATTCGCTTACTGGTGCATGTCTTGAATCCTGTCAGCGCCGCGCTCAAGTCAGATTGTACAATTACAAGAAACTGTAGTAGAAAATTGAGGAGATTGTTATGTCTTTGTCAAGAATTGTAGGAACTTAGCGTTTGATTTATTTCTAAGTGTAAAGAAGTTACATGAAAATATATAGTTCATCATCAACCCATATACGCGCACTGCTGAGCACGGGTATCCTCTACCATTGAGAGGGTTTAGGCCATAGTCCACCACGCTGGCCTAGTGCGGGTTGGCGGACTACACACCTAAGAAATTCCTAAGAACTCTTAGGTGTGCAGATTTTATCGCGATGTTTTCCTTCACCGTTAAAGCAAGTGACAATTCAATGTGAATACACACATGACTTCGAAAAGTCAGAGGTGTGTGCCTGGGGTTCGAACCCGCGACCGCCGAGATTCTCGACCGCGCACCCAAACCTCGAGGCCATCACTGCTTATCCTAAAATATATAGTACCGCGTTCAAATTCCGAGCACAAACCTATGATGTTTCGAAATTATGTATCGAGGAATTCAAAAATGAATAATTAGAACTTTATCGGTGGTTTTAATCCGCGAACTCGTGAAGGCCGGCTTGGTGGACTAAGGCCTTGCCCTCCTTGAGCTCGTACCCAGCTGTAGGCCCAATAGGTTGATGATGATGATGACATAGATTTCTTGCGGATTTCCAGATTTTAGAGGAATCCTGCAGATGCTCTCAAATCTAATATACACAATGGGTAGTAATTCCAGTTCCCAACGAATCTCTAAGAATAAGAAAAAAAATGCCTTGTTGACATGCTCGAGTGTTTCTCAATAGCATGCTGAAAGTTTATCGTGGTGTCTTACCCAGTCACCAAAACAACAGGACCATTTTTATTCGATTTACTAATGTGATGTGTTAAAAGGACAAAACATGTATGTGGCGGAGCAGGGAGCTAGGGTACTTTGCTCTCGCTGCACGTTTTTCATTACTTTCGGCTTTCGGAAATTGTCTTTGTATATGTCTTATGTTGTTCTCGTATCATCCCCTTCAACATAAAATAAAACCAACCGGGCAAAAGTAAGTCCACACAAAGTTATAATTTTGCAACTTTAACATACTTTCTCCCAGACTATGATGTTCAAGTCATCAGATTAGCAAAATTAAAACTTTTTAGTAATAAATCAAACTCCATTATCTTCATACGATGCTCTGTTATTAGAGATTAGGCCGATCTCTAATTATGCCATATTCGGCATGATTGATATTGTTTACCTATGTGATGAGTTCAATCACGACTGTTCCCTCCTATATCCTGTATATCCTATAGGCCGCTTACAATAGAACTTGCTCTCGTCTTGGGCTGCCCTACTTACTACAAGGAACTCATTTTGAGATGTGCTCATGTTTATGTTGTAGAGGCGGAATAGGAAACATCAATGAGGGGACAGGGTTAAATAAAACTCGTCACGTGAAACAATCACAGTACATATGGAATTTATTATATTTATTAAAGTTCGTTTATCTATGTGCAGTCGACGCGAGTTCCCGCGTCCACACAAACTCACGGCCCGCGGCCCTCGCCGCACCGCCGCCACCCACGCCCCCCACACTATAATGAACCGTGTTGTGCAACATCACTCATATAAATATTATTTATACTTTTTGTACATTGATACGTCCAATTGGAAGGTCGGGAGTGCAGCGCAACATTGGCAATGGTTTGGGGGGGAGGACACACACCGGTGAATGGAGCGGCGCGGCGGAACGATATAATTCCACTCGGCACAACATATCAAGCGACTATTGTCATTTTTATTGTCGGCTCGATTCAGTGGCGGCATGCGGCCGCGCTATTCTCGGCCCCCGCGGCTCCATTGTCTTCACATTACGTAACGCGCATTCCGCGCGACCCCCTCCTCCTCCCCCCGCGTGCCACCCGCAACACCCCATCTCTCTACCTACCGTCCGCTTGCGGGATTTTAACTATACTCCCAATTGGACGCATCAAAGTAATCCATTATAAAGGCAAGTTCCACTTGTAACGATACGAGTGTTACACAAGTTGTGACCACAGTCGGTATGGTGGAGCGGTGGCGGCGCGCGGGCACTCACTATGTACAGGCGGCGACGCTGGTGCGCGCGCCGAGCTCCCACTTACCCCCTATATACCTCTATATATCTCTCGGGACACTATTTACAAACTAAATATCTATCTATAATAACATTAACGAGTACTGCTCACAGCACGTGCGCTACATCTCACTCACAGAGCGAGCCGCTGGCGGTACTTGTGACACGGAGCCGCGGACCGACAACTAGCAAGCGTGGCGTTCCGTAGCGACACTACAGTACAACATTACGAACTTCGAAGCTCCTTCAATCGGATATCACATGAGGTAGAGCGCGTCCATACTGGCGCTACATGATCCCCGGCGCCCGACGCGACGCTCACCTCACTGATAGTTTATTACTACATAACGTCACGCTGTATTCTTTGAAAGGAAAGAGATAATGGTAAAATGAGAGGAAGATCTACATTTCTGCGCTCACATTTTACCGTTTGTATTTCTTCCCGCATAATATGGGGCGAGCCTATTGCAATTTATCGGGTACACTAACTAGGTGATGTGAAACGGCTATTGCCACGGCTACGACTACTAATACAAATTTCGAGTGTTGCATGAATGCGATACCCAATAGTTTGAAAGTGTTGAAGCTTCAAATTTGATACTCTTATGTTGTATCAGTTTCACGTTATTTCCCGAGCGCTTAATTGTCCTCCTAATGTGAAACGAGGTATGTTGTCGATCGCGTCGGGCCCCGACAGCGCACGGTGGCGCACTCGCGGCGCCTGCGCCGGACGCGCCCTCCAGCGGCGCACTTTACACACACTAAGTTTAATGACGTAACGCTAGTGAGCTACAATATAACGTGTACAACTATACAATGTCTTTGTTTACAGCCTTAGTGGAGAGTGCGCGCGCACCGCCGCCGCCAGCACACCTCGCGCGGCCCCTCGCGGCGCCAGCAGTGCGCCGGGCGCGGCGGCGGCTGGCAGGGCGGGGCGCGCGACGAGCAGCGCGGCGAGCAGCGCGGCGAGCGGCGCGGCGACACACGCACATAGCGCGCCCGTCTCAGAACCAGTACAAGTCTTTGGACGTGTCCTGCACCTGAGCCTCCAGACCTGCGCAATAATACACTCTCCGTTATTACATGCACACGCATGCGCCTTAACTGGCAACATAAAGACACCGGCATGTCACTTTATGCCAATACAATGATAAATATAACTTTCATACGCTGTAATTACATTGGCCGGAAATAGGCAATTTGTTTGAATTCGTCTATCTGAGTTTATTAGCTTTTGCCCATGTCATCATTAGGTACTGTTCACCTAAGTCCACTCCAAAGATCTCGAGCGGGGTGATGAACTCTACAAACGTAACTAACTCTACTAACGTCTCTCTTGTAGAGAGCTGTCATGTGAATAGGCCCAATTCTAAAGGACTCAAATATTATATTTAAAACAAAAATCTGTATTAAAACTACTGGAAAAAATTAACCTTACATTTAAATGTAAAACTTGTGATGGTACTGTGCAGGAGCAGCCGCGCTCTCCTTCAAGAAGTAAGTCAGTGTGAAGACAGTGTTAGGTAATACATATCATTTATGAAGCCTCTACGATCAACGAATATTCACATGTCTTATTCTTAATATATATATATTTAGTGTCGCTATATTTTCGCTATTATATTTTGAGTCTTTTTTACCGTTACATTGACAAAACAATTATTTACTGTTCTCTACGTCTCTTATGTAGGTACGTACTAAATACTAATGTAGTAGTCACTGTGGTAGTAGCGGACTACACATATATGTATTTCGAATAAGGTGCAGACATAACAAAGATAAGGGTTAAAAAGGAGCGCGTGTGGAAATTAGAAGTATGATTTCTATATATATAAAGACGGATGGGACAGTTGTAAAGAAAGTTGAAAAGTTAAATATAAAAAAAGCAGACGAGCGTAGTTATGTCTCACTGCTTGCAGAAATAATATTACACAAGTTGTCGCGATACTGTATATTATCATTAAGTGGCAAGCTCTGCGACAAATATGGATTTGTAATGCTCAATATGTATTAACTACAAAACGATCTGGAACAATTTGATGTGTTCAACTGAGGTAGGTACCTACTTATTTCATACAAACACGACAAAGGAACAGACAACAAAACTTGTACAAATTGAATGCAAGGTAATTGATTGTGTACTAGATGGCACAGATACACATCGAGCCATTACCGCCAAATTATCGTAAGCGACACTTTTGTCGAAAATGCGTTTTTTATCGAAACTACTATTTTAAGCTTTAACGAACCTATTGGCGGTAAAGGCTCGACATGTGCTAAGTGTAGTGATAGTTGCAAGAGTACAAATTGCGGTGTGCGGCCGTGCTCGGGCGCGCTCCACCACTCCATTACCAAGTAATCAGTGAGCGAGCGGCACAGAGCGGGAGGTATGACACCTTATTATTTAGATATCTGTGGGAGCACGCTATGGACATGTGCCGTACACTGACCGACATCGTTATCCTGCGGGTGAACTTATTTTTCAATAAGTTACTTACTTTCTTGTACGATGTTAGTGTTCACTTCATAGCAAATTCATGAATATAAGGTTTTATAAAATGTTTCTAATTTTAAATTTCTAATTTAGAAACAAGTTCAGCGGTTCACCGATCATCTGTTGACACGAACACAGGTATTTTAAAAAAATGGGCTGCAACGTAACCTAGTGCAAGAATTTACAGTCATTATTTTTTTCTTTTAATTGGTGCACAATAAGTGATAATTATGGTCGTTAACACTTTCGAAATAACGAGCGAAGAATATCACAAACCGATAAAACGTTACGTGAAAATGGATACAAATGAAGAACTTTAATGACCGCCAAGTGCCAACGTAACAATAGATGTGGATAAGATCGCCATTTACTTCGAATATTTCATGAAAGGGTAAAATTTGTTTCAACAATACATAGTTACTATTAAAAATAGCATGTACACATAGCACAGGAGTTCCTCGGTGAAGTAAATAATGTCGCACAACTAGTAGGCCTATAATGATCCCCGGCTCGGGACACAAACACTCCGGCGGGCACGTGGCCGGCGTCATGTGTAAGCCGTAACACGACGTCGTGCAATAGTTGGTCACTCATCAGTTGCCGCGCGCCGGCCGCACTCCACGGGGCCGGCGGGACGTGTTGGTGCGCCGAACCAAACTGTGCTTTATATTAGCGCAAACGTATCAGCGTCCATAAATCACATACGCACAAGTAAGAGAAAACAGCTGGCGAACCTTCATCATTATCACCATCAGCCTTTATTGCGTCCACTGTTGGACATAGGCGAAGTTTGTGAGTGCGATATTGTGTCGGTACATATGGGATGGAAAAGTGGGAATTGGAACTGTCACGGATTTGTCGGGAACGATGGGCAATGTATGGAGCAATGTTAAATAAAATGATGAGGTGCAGGTGAAGGGCGATCAATTGTTTCATCTCGGATATGGCTATGATAAGGTGATGAAAAATATATCAGTAACTTTTCATTGTAAAGTATATACATAATTTAAGTAAATTTGGTCTTTTGCAATTCCAAAAATAACATATCATACCAAACAGATATGTACGGATCATGAACCTACTATTTAACTCCACAACCTACCGCTAACGCACATGATACGATATGATTTAAATAGTATATGAAATAACTTGGTAGAGTATACCCAAGACGTGAGGCAAGAAATCGTATCGGCACGGGCAATCTCAACGTATCGCCGGCGTGGGACACAAACAAACAAGTAATGTGGACGGTGGCTTGTCTATGTAAACTTACATGCAAATCAACATCCAAAATACTAAGCTAAATTTTATTTTTGATTATATATACAAATAAATATTATTTTCAGCGCTTTAATGGGATAAAATATAGAAATGACAATGGGATAAAGTACAGAATCAAATGCATTAATGTATTAGTGTCAGCAAAAGCTAAAGCCTAAAACCCACTCAGTAGTAGAGGAAGCCTGATGGCAGTAATAATAAAGTACCTTGTTATAAACATTTTTTTATATTTATATTGTACAATTTGAGATCAGGCAAGACAAATCGATAATAAAGCCTTTTTAACTGAAGGAATATATCCATTGGAATCATGAAAACCCTTATAATGAGAAGTCTTTAAATTGCCTTTTGAGTACCGTCGCGTGAATACGAATAACATAACACAAGACTAAGAGTTTTGTTACCACCAAGCGCATTACAACGCATAGTTTACACAGTTCTACATTAGGAAGCACGATGGCGACCGAGCCCGCCTTCACTTGTAAATTATGCATAAACCACGCACTACCGAGGAGTTGGAAAATTCAGTTGTATATAATTAGGCTTGATATTTTTTAAACCGACTTCATCCTTAGTTTAAATTTCTAAACGCACTCATATATATTCCACAACCAATCAATATGTGATTCTCTTTTTATAACTCACACTATTCTACATTTTTAAAATGTAAAATACGCAATTATTCGAATGTTATTGCTATATTTTGTCGATTCCAACCCTTTATTTGATTACTTTCTTTAATTTGATGGAACTATTAACCATATTGACGGGATAAACATTACAAGTTTGTCAGGAAATAAGCGAGAAGAATTTATATGAGAAAATGGATTAGTTATTTATCTACATTCCTTGCAATTTTCTTGCATACGAACCTCCTGACAGTAGCAAACACAACACCAAAAAATTACCAAAATAGGTCCAACTGTTCTAGAGATTTGGCGAGGCCAAAATAGGGGTTCATTTGATGTAGGTATACAGATAAGATATCGATATCGAACAAGTAGTAAGCACAACGTACATTAAACTTACGATAGGATACCATGAATCTATGTATGGTTAGGTTACCTACCAAAATATGTAGACAGTATATTGGCATCAATGGTTACTTTCATTTTATCCTTTCATAATTTGCGCGGAGGATAACAGTTTTATTTATGTAAGTGAACGAGAAATTTGAGTGTGCAGGAAAGTTAAATAATGTAGCGCGGGGTTGAACAGTTGGTCGGAACACTGGATCGACACATGCGCAGTCAACTCCACTCTACTCATATACTATCACGGACGGAGCACTGATGTTTATTCGCTAATCAAAGTGTACTTTAGTTTAAGTCATTATTAACCATGGCTGGAACAAACATCTGTTTTTTTTGTACAGTGCACACTGTACGCACTCAGTTTTCATGCGGTCAGAAAGATCAATGTATATTTGATCAACTTGAATATTCTTGAATTAGTAGAGGCATATCTAGCATACATCTATATTTATTGCATGTTAGAGAAACCAAACCGAATTTTTAAGCTTTATGGCATGAGACCGCGCGCCTGCCGCGAACGCTCAAAGCTTAAAAACTTGTAATCAATGGCGGTACTACCCAGAGCCCAAAAATATAACGCTTTCTTTGTACCACGTCTATTTTATATTTTTTTTTGTTGTCGAGTCATTTATATTTCAAATTTTTTTGTTAAATAAATTGTTACAGCTTAAAGATTGTTATTAGGAATTTTGTAAGGCAAACTAGGCTTTTGGGCTTCTATGGAATACCGTCACAAGTTGTACTACGTGCACACTGTTATTGTTCCCGATAAGGGTAAGGTCTCGCGGCAGAGGTACCTTCCTAAGAGCCATGCTATATAGAGGTCTAGCGTTGGATATCTGGAATGGAACTATGTTTTTATCATTCAAAAATTGTCACTAGTAGCACTGAGTCTAGAAATATTCCCGAATACACAATTGGTGTGATATGGGTGCAGAAATGTATCTAGCTGTTCGTGGATAGAGGCGTGACTGCAAATAATTTTGTATGCAACAAGTACCTTTGTTTTAAATAATAGAGTTACAAATTTTAATTTAGGCCTAAATTAGACGGATGTTTATTTCATTTCTTTTTTTTTTCAATATTCTTGCGCATGAAAATCATTATGCTAAATGCCCTGAGTCACGGATCTATGCTATTTATCCTGTGCGTCAGGAGGTGATACAGTACAAAACCGTAATGCCCTCGAGCAGGGCGGCTGCACGCGCTCACTGCGTGTTTCCGTAGCACTCAGTACCGCGGCCCGACGTGCTCTATCGCCCACTAGTGTACCTCGAGAGTGCGATGCATGTGGGGACAAGACCGGCCGCGCCCACGGTGCCCACTCGGAGTCCACTCGGAGCCCGCTCGGGGCCGAAACCCGCCGACGGACCGCCACTGTCGT
Source organism: Cephonodes hylas (assembly GCA_030295005.1). Lineage (NCBI taxonomy): Eukaryota > Metazoa > Arthropoda > Insecta > Lepidoptera > Sphingidae > Cephonodes > Cephonodes hylas. Next base: position 19,073,644 of record AP025361.1, read on the forward strand.
ATAATTGACACCGGCGAAGTGATTTAATGTCCGGTGTGGGCCGCCCCGGTATCGATCGCGCGGTGCGGCGGGGTGGCGGCGCGCGGGGGTGGGAGGGCGCGGGAGGGCGGCCGGCCCCGGGAGGGAGAGGCAGTGGTCAGCGCGGCGCGATTGGCCGGCGCCGGCCCGCCTCGCGCGCCTGCACCTCGCGACCCACACTCACGCCGCACGAGTGTGTGTCGACTGTCGGCACACACTGTACGCTCGCGCGACACTAGCTGCGGCCTCCATTAGTGGGCAGATTACCCGCAACACACCATTGCCAACACTGTGGTAGGTAGGTACATACTGAGGCACGGTAATGACTTACGTCTTACTAGTCTATACAGGGTGTATTTAGACCGTGATCGAAAACTGAGGGGGGTAATAGCGAGGGTGATCACAAACCCAGTGGCGATATTAAAAATCCCGACAAAAAATTAAAATTTTGACGTTTTCCATACAACCATCGGTGTTTAAAGTATGTGGTTTGTATGGAAATCCTCAAAAATTATATTTTTTGTCGAGATTTTCTTTAATGCCAGGGGATTTGTAATCACTATTGCTATTGCCTGCCTCAGTTTTCGATCACGGTCTAAATACACTCTATATATCCACCTTCAAACGAGAAACTCTTGATAAAAAACTAAGCAATAACATTACTATCCGCAGGTCAGCGCCCAAGAACATTTATTTTTAAATAGTCACAAGGAATAAGGACGCGGATCTCAAAATATTTAATTCGTCGTCGTCGTCGGCAAATTTAGCTCCTTGTTGCGTCATTGTATCTACATACACACACACAGATACCGCACATACCACATCTGAATCCTATAACGGTGTACAAAGTGGTTTACGACTTTTGTCGGTTGTTCATAACTATATCATGTATGTAGGCTCCTAGATTGTGAACTTGCTTTCCACCCATTGAAAAAAGGTTTATTTGGCATTGGAGAAATATAAAGTTCAAGCATTTCGAACGAAGTGTCAGGTGATTCTTATACATCGTCTAGGGCTTAACTCAAATAAAATGGCTGATTGGTTACTATCATGTTCTTCTAACATATTTTCGGTTCCATAATTGGCATGCATAACGGTTTATTCATTTAATGACGAATTCAATCAAACTCTTGATTGAACCCATCAGCGTCATTCGAAACTTCGAAACTATGTGGGGATAAAGTTAATTTGCTTTTTTATATACGAGGCGTACTTTTCGGTGAGATGAAAGAAGAGTAAGATAAAACAGCTTGACATGTTGTATGTACGGAGGGAGTCCACGCCATCGTGTCCCGGCGGCGGGGCTGCGTCACCGGCACTATGCAGTGTCAGGTGACAGTAACGTCGGCGCGCCATTACAGAGTACACGCAACAAGTGGGCAGAGCGGGCGCGGCGGTGGCTGTTAGCACAAAGCGCCGGCCGGGCTGTGGCCGCGGGGTCGAGCGGCTCCTTTCTCGTGCACAAATTAATTTTAATGGCGACGATTAGAGGCGATGCTGTTTCAAGCGAGCGCCGCTGTTTTTGCCGCGCGCCGACCCATCGCGCCACAATTACTGCCCTCTGCGTCTCGGACGGATACTTCTCAACAGTTAAACCCCCCCAACATACACACACACAACCGGCCTCTTCCTGCACTCTTCACTTTTATTCATACGTCATATCATTTTTTGGCAAGAAATCGCATTGGGACCGAACCCGATTTTCAAACACGCTATGATTTACAAAAGGAAGATGTATACGCACGCTATCAAGTCGGAAATGAGACCGCTACTTCAGTGTTACTTGTTAGTCATAGAAATAAGTTTAGAAATGCGGCAAAATTGCTTCGAATATAAAACCTCCACTTTAATTCGTTTACGTAATTGTATTGCAACGAAGTCGAGCAAAAATATATAAAGATGGTTAATGTCTTTACAGACATTCGCTTGGGTATATAATAGTATAATATGATAGTATGTTTTGTAACGTAAACAGAAAGGATATGTGGTGGAAGAAAGGGTTTGGCATTAAATTATCTGTGAGTGGAATGTGAATAAGTTGTGAAGCGAGTCGACGGGGATTTAGATGAAGAAAGTGAACTACAGGTTGAAATGAATTTAAAGCTGGTATTGAGGTCGCTTTAAGGGTTCAATTTGACGAGTAAATGAAATTGTTTGTAAGCGAAACTGTCGGTGTAGTGAGTAGTGTAGGTGTGTGGTAGGCACTGACCGGGCACGGCGGGGTAGGAGTAGGGCGAGCAGGCGGCGGGGTCGAGGTGGTGCGGCGCGTGGTGCTGCGCCGGCCACTCCACCGGCTTGTACTGCGCGTGCAGCCCGCCGCGGCCCAGCAGCAGCCCGCCGTAGCCGGCCGCCGCCGCCATGCTGTGGTGCGCCTGCGCCGCCTGCGCCGCCGCGTGGTACTCCGCCGCGTGCCGGTGCGCCGCGTGCCCGTACCTGCGCACATTATCTCATGACGCACGGGCCGACGCTACCGTTCACAAGGTTAACGCCATACTCCGCCACGCGTAAAAAAGAATCCTAAAAACTTCTTAGGTGTGCCGGTTCCATCCCAGTGTTTTCATCCACTATTTAAGCGAATGATAATTTATTGTGTATACACACATAACTTCGAAATGTCAGGCAGTGTGTGCCTGGAGTTTGAACCCGCGACCGCCAAGATTCTCGACCGCGTGTCTAAACCTAAGGCCATCACTGCTCCCTACCCAAACCCCGTCAGTGTAGAGCTGACCGGCAGCACTCACCCGCTATAGTGCTGGTGCCAGGGGTCGTAGTCGTAGATGTCGACGCCGGCGCAGGCGCCGCCCGCGCCCACGCCGCCCACGCCCGCCGCCGCCGCCGCGTTGAAGAAGGACGCCGGCAGGTTGCGCGACACCATCGGCACGCTCTCTGCAAGGGACGACACCGTCACTGTTACAGTTCACACGGGGCGCCGCCTGGGGCAGGCGAGTACACAACAACACGAACACTTATGTCAGCGGCGGAGTTACCGGCGCGCCGAGTAGTCAGAATTGTCAATTTTCACATCAGAATTTTAAGAACATTCGGAGATATGAGACCGTGCTAAAAGGACATGTTATTTACTCTTTTAATTCTAAAATATTTTTATTCACCTTTTTTTTGTGTAGGCTACGGAAATACAAAGCATTGAAGTGGGGAAGGGGTATTTAATATACATACTACACTAGATATAAGTACTTAAAATACCTTTATGATTACTCGCTCATTACAACAGCTTATTGTTATTATCGGCTCACAACATGCTACTCCTCTACTTATTTTTAACTAATCATGTATATTAATGAAACAAGAACTAGCGCGTCGTCTGTATACCTGCCTATGATCAGCACTTGGCACTCTTACTGCCCATTTGGAAAGATTCTAAATGTGACTAATTTGGAAAAAAAAATCGCAATTATTTGGAAATTACGATACTATTCATTGTGTAGTGCAGCTGTAGTCTAATCCTTAAAATGTGATAAGATACAATAAAGTCAACTGTACCGAGGTGATAAACCATTGCTAATAATGCTTTTCTCTCCGTGGCATCGTATAATCTACACGGAAAAACAAAAGCTACACGACAAAATTGCTCAAGTTGATCACTAACAAGTTGCTCTGCAGGCGGCTGTTGCATACGAACGAGACACGTAACCAACGAGCTGCATTGCCAATCGACATCGCTACTGGTGCGGCGGCCAACAGGTACACGCGGGCTCCGTGCGGCGCCGACTCACTCGGAACAAGGAGCCGCCCTCCCGGACACATAGTGTGGGAGCGGTGGTCGCGCCGGGGCACCCGCTCGCGGCATATTCCACCTCACAACTTTTTCCCACCAACGTATATTTCGAAAGGCCACGCAAAGTCAATCTAACACTGTCGTATTGCCTATAATGTTCATTTACAATCATTGCTGCCATTCTACTAAAATTTACTAATAAAAAACCGATAGCTTGACTCCGATAACCCGGGTTCACTCGATAGCACTTTATAACAAGGCCATTGAGTCAGTTGCAATGTAAAACTAAGTGATATAACAATTGAGGTCTCACGTTTATGCCTACAGTAGTCTGAAAAATGATTGCAACTCTAGTGTCGCTACAAAAATGAATAGAGTATGTAATCGTCCGGCGTATGTTAGTGTGAGTGGCTGTGCGGGGCGGTGCGGTGCGGGGCGGGGGTGTGGCGGCGGCACGTCCCCCGCGGAACGATATCGTCCCTAACATTAAACTAATTCAACATTCCTATAGGAGCGTGGTTCCGAGAAACAAGCGCTCGCCGCTCATGTGCCAACTCGCTCCTTAAATGCCCTTCAGAGTGGTGACACGCGCGGAATCTCGTCGGACCGCCTTCCGCGCCGCGCGCAGCCGCGGGCCCTCCTCCGGCCGGCAGCTCGCCCGCCGGCCGCGCCCGCTCCACTCGCCGCTCCGCTCGGCGCGCGGGCGCTGCCGGTGCGCCGCGGCGCTGCGCCCCTGCGGACGTTTTTACTCGCGGCGCGGACAAAGCGCGGCGGCTTGTGCGCTCCAGCGCGCCGACTTTTTGTCTCGCGGAGCTTTTCGGCTTCGTTTAAGTAATAGTCGCCGTTTTTTGCCAGTCGAGACCGTCCGTGCAACTATGCGCGGGTAGGAAGCGCGCACTATGCGCCCAAGTTTTTCGCTGCGAATGATTCTGTGTGCCCCTTTTCCAAACAAGTTTGTGTTTGTGTCCGCGAGCGACATCGCATGGCCTCGCCGACCCTCGCGCGATACAGTTTCACAAACGCAGGGTCGCGAGCTCGAGCTGCAGAAGTGTTAGAACACACGCACGCCGCCCGCGCACCTCTCTACTCGTAGACAGGTACTTCGCGTTGAAAAACGCTCGCTAACGACACCGAGCTCCTTACCATATTCTAAAGCTAATTCTCTACTTTTGTTTAAATGTCAAATGTCATGTTTGTTATTCTATTATTAAATGAAATAAATGCTGTAAGTGTAACTATCATTTTTTTTGTTTTCCATGTATTACCTATAGTCCCAATAATATTATAAACGCGAAGGTTTGTGAGTGTATATATTAACTCTTTCACGTAAAAACCACTAAATGGATTTTAATGAAACTTTACAATAATATAGCTTATACATCAGAATAACACTAAGTATACTTTTATCCCGGAAAATGTAGTAGCTATTACTGTGGGAATGGGTATTTCTCGATCTACCAAACCGATTTGACTATTTTTTAGTACAGAGTTCGGTAGGGCTCACAGATTTAATATGGGATAATTTTATCCTGGAAAATTTATTCCCGTGGGATAAACATGTTATAAGTGCGAAAATAGATCTGTCAAAGTATTATTTTTTTGGGCACTTAGGGGACGCTTTATAGATTTACTTATTATCTTTCTGCATTCAACTCTAAGAGTCTATGCGGACAGAGTCGCAGCCAAAAGCCAGTTTACTATAAATATAAAAAGGTTATATTTCCTTTTTATGGATATTTACGCATAAAAGTAGGTTTCATCTCGATAATTTTTAACTTACAAAATATTTAGTAAAATATTATAAAAAATAGGGGTAACATTTCAATTCCAAAATTTTCCTAATAGAAAGCGCCTCAAGTTTCTCCATCGGTCCCCCTGGGGAGGCCGAAAGGGGTATGTCGGGGTCACCGGCCTTCCGTCCCGACGCGCGAAACAATTGTCCGCTCGGCTGAGCTTTATAGCCAAATCCTATCCTCGCATACCGATCTCAATAGAAAATCTCTCGAAGGCCGTCATGCGCATTTTGCGCAAGCTATCATAGGACCATAAGCACCATGACTTGCCCCCGCCGTCTAAATTCATATAGTTTTTTTTAAAGTAAGAAGTATGTCAAGATGCCTCACAAATCGTCTCTTTCCAATAACCGGGGATACCATGGCGGAATTTCCCCCATGTACAGAATGAACATACGAGTACATACACATTACACGCCCACCCGCCTGCTGACATGTTTCGTCACACGGAGGTTAAATGTCTTGTGGCTCGGCGAAATATACTACGAATTGATCATAGTACGGGAAGGATTCACGAACCCTTCCATTAGTGGCGGGGTGGCAGTGACCGCAAACTTGTACCTGTATTGTTATCTGCATAGGTAGGAGATAGCGTGTTGTGCTAGTCGATAGCTAATACTTGCTAGTTATTATTGTATTGTTGAGAAACAAGTGTACATGTCGGCTCTCACCTTTGGGCTTGTCGAGCGAGAGGGCGCGCGCGAAGTGCTCGTCCACGACGGCGGCCACGTCCCCCGAGTAATGGGTGAACACCACGCAGTTGGCGCTGACGTACTGAGCGCGCGCGCGCCCCCCGCCGCCCGCCGCGGCCCCGCCGCCCGCGCCCCCCGCCCCCGGCCCGCACTCGCCCTCCGACTCGGAGGAGCCGGCGGCGTCGGCGCTGGCGCGGCCGTGCGCGAGGTCCTCCTCCTTGGCGCGCAGACGCGGCGCGTGGTGCGGGCCGTGCGCGTGCGGCGGGGAGCCCGGGGACTGCGCGCCCGACGACGCCGAGCCGGAGCTGAGCGCGCCCCCCGCGCCCCCCGCACCGCCCGCGCCGCCAGCGCCGCCGCCGCCCACGTACGCCTCGCTGGCGCCGTTGCCGCCGCCGCTTTGCACATTGAACTGGCGAACAAAAGCACCTCATTCAGTCGTTCTCACTACGTGCTGCTAGTGGTCAGTTGTCACCTTATACTTTCTAGACATGGAGAGGAGAATATTATACATGCTTATACTTACACCAATAAATAAATAAACAATTACACCAAACAGTCACATACATAAAGCCTTTCAGCCTTTCAGATAATTTCTAAAATCCATGCTGCTACTTATACAATTCCAATAAAATAACCCAAAAACACGTTGCCCGACCCAGGAATCGAACTCGGTATTTCTAGGTGCCATGGCACTCACTTGCACCACGAGGCAGTCCATATTATTGTAGTTATTACATTAAATAAGATCCCAGCAAAATATGTAAACTGTAAAATGTAATATTGTTATAAGTACCTACTCAAAGAGGACCCAAGCACTTTGTACGTAACAAAGTTATCCTAGTTCATATACACAACAATTTAATAAAAGCCCGATAATAATTTACCCGACTCGAAACCAAACCTGTTTACCAAACATTTCCGGCTCACACTTTATGTGTTAACAACTCCCTCCCTTGCACCCGTCAATTAAATAACACTCTGTCCGCTATATCCTTTCGACACACATTCCCATTATGTTGTAGCATATCTGCCTCATCCACATACTTCATACAACAAAACTCAACTAAATTGTTCCTCTTCTTCTCTGTCAGAAGAATAAACGCCATTTACTCAATCAGCGTTTCGCTTTACCTAGAAGACGACATCCATTTCTGTTTCACATTATATTACTTAACATTTTAATTTACCAATATACCGAAGTGTCGGCAAACAAGAAATACGAAGCTGTATAAATTTACTTTTAAAGTTTGGTAGTAACTACTCTTCAACCAAAAGTTACAAAGTTATCAGATGCATGGCTTCGTCGTGAGGGTTGATTAGGACTTTTAAACTTATTCTACTTACTCAACTTCGTAAAAAACCCTAATCAGGTCTCAAATAGAATTCACGTGTTGCGGATCCAATCCGCTATGTGCTGATAAACGCATTATTAACCAAGTAGTGCAAATTGAAGGTAAAGTTCTGCGCGCTGTTCACTGGAGGAGTGACCGCGCATGTCGGCCCTACGGCCCACGGAGCAGGCATAACATGGCAATAGCAGCAGCTAGTCGTTTCCAATTTGACGCCGCGTACTTGCAGTAAGTCTCCCGGCGCACTGTCGGTTGTCTCAATAAGTATCGAGCAGTCGCACGCCCCGAGCATCACCCGCCGACGAGCGAGGGCGCGCTCACTTTTTGCGAACACCTTTTGCAGAACCGATGCGTGTACTTGCTTTCCTTTTTATCGAATCCTTAATACTTGCTATTTTTTTCCAATAATACCTTCTTGTTTTAATTAACCTTATTATCATTTAAAGTATTAATTTTCTTTTAATCCATAGGACTTATTTAAATACATTAACTACTAGGCCCAGCTTTCAATACACAACCATACCTTGCGTGGAAAATATTGTAATTATTTTTTTAACTTTGTGAATTGTTTTTGGTGCTGTAGATAATAATTGATGAATTGAATTTGTTAAAAATATGAACTAGAAATAAATTAAATTTCTTCAATACCTGCGCTCCGAATATTACAATTGTCCCTAGGACTCTAGGACACATATCGACCTATACATAGAAAAAGGTTACTTGTGACTATAACATCAAAGTACTTTTTATGTCATTATAAGAGTTAAACTTGTTTATATATTGCACTAGTGAAGTAATAATGATCATAAATTTTGTTGTTGTTTGAAGAACATAAAAAATTACTGATAATTTTGTGCCCAATTAAGTTTAAATTGCTGAGAAAGAGAAGTTGTGCAAAAGCACATATAACATTATTCTGCGCATAGATCGATATGATGTCCTGTGAGTAAGTGAGTGCTACTAAACGCGAGCTACAACCCTCGCATGTGGACTGACAAGAATATCCCTATATTCTAAGTTAACTTAGAATTTGCTCTCAAAACCTAACAATCCATTTTTTACTGACTTTTATTTAAAATTATGTAATGATTTAAATTAATTTTTGGCTTCGATTGGATGGGAGTTTCGAAAGATTATGTTTATATTTTTTATTGTAAAATTGCGCCCGGACGAATAAGGCTCCAACTAGTGCATAAAGTTAATTAGGTACTAGTCGGCTTTCAAGTTACTTTATTTTACTGGTTCATATATTTAGAGGCTATATAAAACAAGATCTTAAATGTAGGAGCCAAGTATAAAGCCGCAGTGAATCAAATCGCGTGCCAGCCACACCTCTATCTAGACTGTGCTCAGCAGTGGGACGAATTCTAGCCAATATCATATTCACTTTGATTGTGAGAGTACTACCTAAATGTACCTACTAACGAATGACCCGGAAAGATACTTTCCGTCTTGAAGAAGAGTGTTAGTTGAATTTAGTTCATGAAACACTTTTATCACACCACATTATCTAACTAATAGTCGCTAACTAGCTTCGAAGTAGTTTTTTTTTTCGAATATATTTTCCTTCTGTTTGGTGAATTCCCTACAGCGTATTTTTATCGCGACAATGTCCTAGAATGTCATTTAAGGAGTTCCTAGTTCAGCCACGCAACTAAAGCAACGCCAAATTTTCACAAGTAGCATTAATATTCACTTTTGAATCTATCGTATCAATCTATGGTATTAATTAGTATCCAAGTGCCGACCTTTCTGTAGGAACTCAACAAAACTGCAATGAAATAATTATACGATAAGGTAACTCACGCAGTTCACATACATTATTACATAAAGAAGATGATAATCCAAGTGCAGCGAGCAAGTCCTCACCACAACGCACTAATTGCTTCAATGGTATCCTGTTTGTAATTTTATGTCCACCTACAACGTGGCTCTAATACGTGTATAATTTAATGTAACAGTCACGACTCATTACCGTGAGCTCATTGCAAACATGTAGAGTGACGGAAAACCACAGTGAACTTCAATGTTGCTAGCGAGTCTATCTCCATTACGAATATGCATAACTACCAGCCGCACCACAGCACGATACTTACTAAATACTCGCTTTAAACGAACCACTGACGCCTGACCTTTACCTCTTACTCTTACTAATAAATTTTAGTAGATGAGTTTGTGACGTTTAGAAAGTAATCTCTAGATTTACTGAACCGATTTTCTTTTACCAATAGAAAGCTACGTCATTAGTGAGTTTCAAAGGCTAGGTATTAGGACTTGGAATTAATTTGTAGCGTTATTTTGTTTGAAAAATTATTTGTTTTGGTTCGATTCCAAAAAATACCTCATTCAAAATATTTCTCATCGCTTCCTACTACTTCCAGCCATCTTTTAGGCAATAGACGAATACCGCCCTATAAAAAATCCTTGTCTTTTGATTAGATCCTTAAATCGACCCATTTTTGGCTATGTTCGTACGAAGTGAACTCCTGGTTAATCAAACCATGAGCAATCGATCGAAATAGGTGGCAATGAGAAGGTGCAATGTCTGGAGAGTACAGCGGGTGAGATAGAACGACCCATTTCAGCGTTTCCAAATCCGTTTTTACCGGTTTTGCGTCGTGCGAGCGAGCATTGTCGTGCAGCAAAATAACTTTGTCATGTCTTTCACTGTATTCCGACTGACTTTTTTTTTATGCACGGCTCAAAATTATCCACAGTAGTCGGTAGTGAATACCAGTTATGGTTTTAGGAGTTCATAATTAATCATTTTCCTCTGATCCTACTAAATACAGAGCAGCAGCTTGGATCCGTTAATGTTCTGCTTTGCCACTGATGTTGATGGCTGACCGAGCTTTATCCTTGACTTTCTGCTTGATTGTCGTAATGGATGCAGCATGATCATCGTAAACTTCAACCAGAACCCCATGACTTTCGGCAGCAATTTTACCCATATGAAAAAAATAGAGCAATACTCCCCGTAAAAACACTTTATTTGGCACGCATTGTGACATATTTAATAAATAAATCATAAAGTGTTGTTGTTTACGTTTTTAAATAAAATAATAATTGTAATGACACCTGATATCATCTAGTTTACGATAAATAAATTACTGTCGGTATGAAAGGAATACAGTACTGCCTACGCCAGGTTTTATAAAACTCTACGAATTAATTCCAACTCCTAATATATTATATACTAGCGACCCGCCCCGGCTTCCTACGGGTGCAATGCTGATATTTAATGGATGTTATCATACATATAAACCTTCCTTTTGAATCACTCTATCTATTGAAAAAAACGTATCAAAATCCGTTGCGTAGTTTCAAAGATTTAAGCATACAAAGGGACATAGGGACAGAGAAAGCGACTTTGTTTTATACTATGTAGTGAAGTCAAAAAATTATAAAAAACGATCGAACGAAAACGTGTTTTTACAAACCCTACTTTACCCATGACAAATATTTGCTTCAATCCTAGAGAAAATTTGTAGAGCTTGATAATGGCAATAAAAAAGTCAGCGACAACATATTATGTCTAATTAAATAATTTAAATCTTTAGGTTATGTTTACTGGTTAATATAATTATTATAAATTTTTATCAAAATATGTTTAATTAAAACAATTTAAGTGTTTAAAATAAAATACTCTTTTCTTTAACTGCATAAAATTTGCACGAATGGTTAAAGAAATAATACAGACATATACATATAAATGGACCAATAATGTAAATGCAGCATTTTGAAACATTACTTTCATCGTCCCATAAAACTGACATAAATTGGATAGAAGTTGTGTATCTACGTGAAATTCATTAACATCATAATCGTACATAATTATGAAAATAAATTCCACATAAAATAATGAAACTAAAACCCTTCTACTATCTCATACTAAATGTATAGGAGTGTTCAATGTATTTTTGTTTTATATTTCCCGCTTTATTTTTAAAAAGTTATTTATGTCATTGACTCATTAGGTAAAGGACTTTCGATTTCAGTGTAAAGGTATTTGATGTATGTAGTAGTGACGGAGTAGCCGCCTGCACACTTAGCGATTACACCTTGTATAGGTACCTAATTCTTCGAGTCATATTTCTATCAGAAAATAGATTAATACAATATTACCCTCCTTTTTGCAGTCAGGAAATAAACCATAGCACTAAGTATTAAAATCATAATTAATCACAAGTAAAATGTTTACCGCCAAACGAAGTGGGCAGGGTTGGTTAGTCTACACATGGACAGAAGTAAGTTAAAATATGCAAAAAGTTATTAATATTTATGAATGAATAGCTAATAATGTACAACTATTGACCTGGTCAAGAACTTCAAATGTCTATCTGGCCACGTCCCGTTTCTTCAAGTTCACTTTTCAGATATACATATCTACAAATATATGTATATATAATACTAACATCTTGTCGACATAAAGCATTGGTACAAAGTGACACTCGGTGGTTGTTCTGATAGAATACTGTGAGTTGATGAATAAAACATTACCGTCGGAATAATGATTATTATTTTACCGCTCATTGAATACAGAGCACTCAATCACGTAATGGTGCATTGTTATTTATGCCTTTTATTGGCAAAACATAATTATTCCATTGTTTGATGTGCGTATACTCCTTCACACGGTTATACCGGATGATGCGCGTCCATGTCTGTTCCTCTCACACACAATTCCGACGGTAAGCATTTTTCCGTGCAATCCTCTCGTCTCCTTTTGTCATGAAAGCGCAATGTGTGCGTACCATTCGATATCTGCTCCAACGTGCCCGGAACTGTCTCCTTCTGTCCCTTGTCCCTTCTTAACACTCATCATCTCAATTCATAGCTCGAAACATATCCATTGTACTGTGGAGGCCTTGCTAATGCTAGCGTTGTATGTCTTACTCGTATCAATCAATCAATTGTTCTTATGGATTCACGATTTAACTACATTAATAAAATAAAAATATATGTTTATTGGGCGATAGTGTAACATTCTTCACAAAGAATTATTAAAATCGCTCCAGCAGTAGAATCACAACGCATAAGAATACAAAACGTTTAGCTCTATAATGAAACAGATATCTCATATACAGATGAAGTAAAGTGGGAGGCTGCGGGCAGGTTTGGAACAGGTCCAGTGACGAACAATAACTGTCAAAACTGCACGGTGAAGCTTGCAAACAGTAGAGTGGCCCTCGTGCTCCGGCAACTGAAAGTTTGTTGTGTCGGAGCGGCATTCCCGGGGGCGCTCGGTGCGCGCCGGTCGATCACACGCGCTGCGTCCGCGAACATGACGAGTTTTTGTCGCGGCCGGACTCACCCGGCCGCATTAATGCGCCACCGTCCGACCGGTTCCAGCGCTCAGTCAACGCTCGCAGCGCCCGCCTCTTCCGCCGCCCGGTCTCACCACACTTTATCTGTGTAGCATTATCCTAAGTGCGCCACTGGAACGTCGGTCCCACTCCGTCACGAGACTAGCGATGCATCGAGATTCGAGTGCGACCCGCCGGAGGACCTGTCGCATTCGCCTTGTGAGCCTGTGGAGCGGTGTGATGACGTAGTATGCACTGTGACTCACCCGGTCGTACTGGAAGTGCGGCGCGTGGTGGAAGGAGCGCGCGGCACCGCGCCCGTACAGGTAGGGGTAGTAGGCGCCGTACATCACCTCGGGACAGCTCACCGCCATGCCGCCGGCGGGCAGCGCCTGCGCCCCATGCCGCAGCCGCCGCGGCCGCCCGCGCCCGCCCTGCACACACACGCTATCATTACTACACTCGTACACTACTTACTGCATACTTTCATACATACATCCAACCGCGCCGCAATGTCAAACCCGACCACTTAGTTTTTAGACACGCAGGTATTCATGATCTCATGATCAAATTTTGTCTTTAGACGATAATGCCGCCCTTGTACACCATAAGCTTCTTAATACCTGCGTCATGTCGAATAATATTAGTGGATTGAGGGGGTGTGGACATGTACCCAAGAAAGAGTTAAGGGCTGGTTTAGTGTTACCTACTCATGTAGTACATAAAGCACAATTGGGAAACGTGTGTGTTTACTACCTAACTTATTTAGAGCTATACTAAAAACACTAAACACAAATATAAATCGGTACGTTATGTGCGACACAGCTGCGACCCGCGGCTACGCAGCGTGCATACATAGAAGGATTATATTTTTTCGGGAATTAATATTTTTGAACACTGTAACTCACATAATAAAATACGTCACGCCATTAATAAATACGCCTTGTTAATACTAAGGGATGTAATGACTACTTATAGCGCTACTTATAGTTCGATCCCCGCACCGAGACAAATGTTTGTGAGACCGAAAAGTCTCTCGTAGTTTCTGATACCTACGACACAAGACTCGTTTCTTAGTGTGTAGTCAGGACTATGTATGTGACAGTTGGGTGTATTTATTTATTTAACATGGACTGACGACGACAAGAGCTGGACAGTGCGGTGGCAACACAGCGCAGGCGCCGATGACATGTTATAAAATTTTCTCCGCTTCGTTTTTGTCTCATTTCATCAGTCGTTTCATAAATGTACATAATTAAATTTAATATGTAGAAAATATCAATTAAAATATAGACTAAAGCAATATTGAGTCTCTACTTTAAGAATTTGCCAGTAACAAGAGGAAGTCTGGAAATGCGCCCAAACGTAGTATCGCTGCAATAAACTTAGCCTAAAACATTATTTGCGGAACTCATGACTACCTGGCTCGCGGGAGGTGTCGTGTCTGCGTCGGTGCAAGTGTAATTATTTTATATGCATTTATATTTATACCACAAACGATTTAGGTTTTAGGTTTATCCGTCAGCGGTAGAGACTATAATGCCGGCCTGACGGGCGACCAATATCCACGGGCTGGCGAGGGCACTACCCGCCGATAGTTCCTCACTTCCGCGATCCCACACTTGTGTCTCTCAGCTCAGAGCTGTGTGCGAACTGTTGGCCATACAATTATTATCTACTGGTGCCGATTGAATTAATATGTCATACTAATGAATATTTAGTAGTAGTCGTTCTTCTGATTGAATAATTTTGTAATAAAAATCTTATAGGTACCTCAAATCTATTAACAATTACACTGTTCCTATACAAAGTATAACATTTGTATGTATAAATGAGTTCGCAACATTATTACTTTATCACGGTCTACGGCTGCATGAACACTAGTTTTAAAAAATAGCATAAAATATTGACGATTCAAAAGTGCTTGTGAAAGTCTATTTGAATAAAGGAAATTTGACATTGACTTTACTTTGACTTTTGAATCAGCTAGCTGAAAACCTAGATTAATGCATATTCTATTTAAATCTCTGAAAGCACGATTATGCGCGAAAAATGTGTGCATGCTATGAAAGTAACGTCTAATGACATCTCTAATTTTATGTCTCACATTACACCCATTAATTAAAATAAATATGCAATACTTCTAGGTTTCGCCGAGATCGTATTTTTTAGTGATGCCAAATCGGCTACCCCTCCACTCAATAGAAGTGTTGCTCTGGCCACATACAGTGGGACACAGTGAGCCTCGCCTGACGCCGGCCGCCCGCACGCTGACCGCTTCACAACTGAACTGCGTCAGACAGTGAATATGCAACAACCGATGACTCGTCCTATGCAAACAGTATTGGTGATGGAACAAAACGTCTCAGCACTGAGCCGGTAGGGAGCCGGTGGAGCTGCCCCACTTGTACCGCAATACGAGCTGGCTACAGCGCGGCTTTGCCGCTTACCAAATATAATACATACGTCCCACTGCTGGGCACGGGTCTCCTCTACCATTGAGAGGGTTTAGGGCCTAAACTTTAGGCCATAGTCCACCGCCTAGTGGCCTAGTGCGGGTTAACGAACTACACACCTAAGAAATTCCTCAGAACTTTTAGGTGTGCAGGTTTTATCACGGTGTTTTCCTTTACCGTTAAAACGAGTGAAAATTAATTCATTACCAATACACACATAACTTCGAAAAGTCAGAGATGTGTGCGTGGGGTTCGAACCCGCGACCACCGAGATTCTCGACCGCGCGCGCGACTAGCCTCGAGGCCATCACTTCTTTTTGCAACCTCAATTTAATCTTTACTGATATTATGAAGCTCTAGAGTTTGATTGTTTGTTTTTTTTAACGTGATGATCTCAAGAACTACTGGTACGATTATAAAAATTCCTTCAGTGTTAGATAGCACATTTATCGAGGAAAGGTATATATGATATATCATCATGCTACGAGCAATAGGAAATTATCTTAGAAGAATTCAAAATAATGATCAAGTGCGCAGTAATGATGCACAAGATAGCGACCGGCGTGTTACGGTTTCACGTTTAAATAATTCGGCCGATTTGTATGATTTATGGTATGGGCATAAATAGGGTTCTGAAGAGTAAAATAGACTACAACTAATTTTCTTTCTGAAATCTACGCGGATGGAGTCGCAGGCAAAAGTTAGTTTTAAATGAATTAGAGAAAACATGTTTGTATCTCCATCCGATGTTTAAACGAGGTTCCGTCTGCAGTTTACGTTTTAAATTACAGATGCTTGTATATGCCAGAACAGCTAAGTAGTTAGTTACATTTTTTAGGTATTACACTTTTAACCTCAAACATAATATGCCAAGAACGATGCCTTGGAAAATATAATATATACTGCTGTTACCCGCGACTTCGTCCGCGTAGACTACAGGGTTGAGTTCAAATAGAAAATAAGTTATAGGCTATTTTACTTCTCAGAATCCTATTTATGCACGTACCAAAATTCATTTAAATCGGTTTGGTAGATCCAGAAATACTCATTCCCACGGTAATACTACATTTTCTGGTATAGAAAGTATCCTATGTTACTTCCTAAGTGCCTATTTATCTCCATACTAAAAATCATTTTAAGTGTCGCAGTAGATGCAAAAATACCCATTCCCACGGGAATACTTCATTTTCCGAGATACAAAACTATCCCATGTTAATTCTGCGAGCTCTACCTCTCTCTATACCAAATTTCATTCAAATCGCTTTGGTAGATCACGAAATGCCCATTCCCACGGGAATACTACATTTTCCGGGTTAAAAAGTATCCTATGTTTTATCCTGATGTATAAGCTATATTATTGTAAAGTTTCATTAAAATCCATTCAGTAGTTTTTACGTAAAAGCGTAACAGACAGACAGACAGAGTTACTTTCGCATTTATAATATTAGTATGGATTTCTGGCAGGTCCCAAACAAAATGAATCATTTAACATTTAAAGGGGGTTATTTTTCATTGTTTCAATTTAATGCGAAGCTCATCGTGAAAACATACAATTTAAAAATGATTGCCTCGTGGTCTCGTACAAGTAGGTTCCGTGCGATCAAGAGATCCTGGGTTCGATTCCCGGGTCGGGTGACGTGTTATTGGGTTTTTCCATTCGAAAATTATCAGTACCAGTACGGAGTCTGGAAATGTGTCTGAAAAACGGCAACAGGCTTGCCCCCTATTACGTGGGACTGATTCATAGGTAGGTACTGGCGAAATGTGGGTGCAGAAATATACCTCTGCCTACCCTATCAGGTAATACACGCGTGAGTTTATCTATGTATGTATGTAAAATTTAAAAATAATTGTATCGGTTTATATTTTTCGCCAGTCGCAAATTGTTATTCCCCATTTGTTACAACATGTTTCACACCGATTCGTGAGCTAGCGACAGCCCCGCGCCTACAGTAAGTGCGCTGTGTGTACGCAGCGTCGTCCCTCACTAGTCTACACTCCGACGTGGCGGCCGCTGCTCTGTACTTTGTATTTGTTGAGCTTTTATTTATAAGTTTGTGAGTAAAAATTATAATTGAACTAAGAATTCAGGTTCTGAATTCTTTTCTTTAAATCGGTGGTAATTTAGCACCTCACTATTTCGCAATTTACCAATAAATCGCCACTTTTTAAAACTTAATTTATAAGCTCACAATTTCAAAGGTTTCTGAACACCTATTACTAAAAAGTTAGTTTTTTTTGTCTGAATTGACAAAACAAAATAAATACTAGAAATAAAATATGAAGAAATTTTACTATTTTGATTATTATGATTTTTTTTAGATTTGAATAGAGCACCTTGAACCATATCGCGTATTTTGAAAGATAATTTCGAGCTTGCAGTTTAAAAAGGACGTACTAATAGTCTAGTAGTCTAATAGTCTAGTAGACACTTTTAATATTATATTTAACTGATTGTTGAAGTATGAATTATCATCCTCATCAGCCCATGATCGTTCTACAGCTGGGCGCGGGCCTCCTCAATCAATGAAATTGTTTGCATCTTAGTCTGTCTACTGCGCTGACCTTGGGCGGGTTGGCGCACACGCACACACATCTTAAATATCATCATAATATTTTCTTTTACCGTTAAAACGAGTGATAATTCATTTTGAATACACACATAACCTCGAAAAGTCAGAGGTGTGCCTGGGGTTTGGAACCTACGACCGCCGAGAAACTAGGCGGCGCATCGAAGCCGCGAGGCCATCACTGCTGTTTACTTACAGAACATATACCTTTTTGTGTTGTAGTATTTAATTAATTCCGTATTAATAAAGGGTTTGAGTCCTGCGTGTTGCACACAATACATTATTGAAACATCGTGCACGGACAGACATTACACTTCATTCACTCTTTACATTATTCTGTTGATACAAAAACATAACTAGCGGTTCTCGAGTAAAACATACAGGCCCTTCGAGTAACAGGTACATGTGGATTCGATGCGATTACTGATAGTACTCACAACTGGGCTTATCTACAGCTGACACAGCGGTCACTATATTGTAAAAGATACAAAAGGTCGCATTAGGTATTAGCGGCAACTACCTCAGGGAATACTGACACATGTACATAATTAAATAACTATAGAGAATATTTTAGACTCTTTTATTGGTATATTCGGTCAACCAACCAACAAGATAAATCAACCAATACCTAAGAATAATACTGTCACTCAGGCTTGAAACAAGGAAGGAAGTTGGATAGCTATGGTAGAGCTAAATTATATGAAATGCTAAATTGACTTTAGTTTTAGAAAATATTTTTACTCACTAAAGAGTCATAGGGCTGTTTCATAACCGGTTTACTAAAGATAGTTGTGATGCTCAGTGACAACCCGAGCACAGCCGGTGTGCGGTGGGTAATGGGTTACACCCCGGGCGTGGTCACTCGCTGTCATACCGTTACATTAAAACCAAATAAAGTTATAGCATGTTTTCACTAGATAAAAAATTAATTTACACGAAGTGCCTCTGTGACAACTAGAACTTCTTTGTTATAATTAAAACTTGCTGCATCATACAAATACATATCGACGGCGGAAAGCGAAAACGTAGTAAACCACAAAAATGGAAATGTTCACCAGAGCCAAAAAACTTTTACATATTTTTTCAAAAAATCATTACTAGCGTGTTTTTTAACTTAGACTCATGATTTTTGGACACTAGACATGTTATTTTTTTCTAAATATAATTGTAACTCTCAAATCTCATTCTAACAATTATTTGCCAAAAATTTGTTGACAACGACATTTTGAAATATTTTTACAGAATGCTAAAATGCTGTAAATGCACATCGAGTTGTATAGAGATGGGTCAAATACATTTTTTAGGGAAAGCGAAAACGTGGTAAGCAGTTATACTTGAACTAGGGCTGCTCAACTGAACGTTGTAAACGTGGTTATTTAATGAAACCCATCTCTTAGATATGGTGTAAACTACACTAATTACTGACTTGGGGTAATTAACTTGGGGTAACCGTACCAAATGTAGTAATAGGTTCGGTTCTTTATACCACTACTCGCTAAAACGTCCTTAATGCAAGATACATAAAAACACGAGCGACGAAAACGTAGTAAACGCAGCATTACTGACCGCATCATCAACATGTAACTTTTTTTACAGAAAGCGAAAATGTTGTAATCAACATAGTATAACTTATTACTATTTTTTCTGTAGCTTACAGCGTTTTTGAATGCAGGCATTTACGTGAAAACCTGTTTTTTTTAAATGTTAATTTCTAATCTATTCATCCTAGATTTATGGGACCGGGACCATTCGAAGCAGTTTTTTTTTCTGATTCGAACAGTGCAATAAAAAAAAAATTCACATTTTGTGGACTACGACGTTTTTGCTTTCCGCCGTCGATATCTGAGTATTGTATGTACTGAGCGGTCTATTGCCTTAATATGTATATTATTAAATGATGATTCTCAGAGTAAAATACAATATTAAAAGTGTGTGACTGCCTCGTGGTCTCGCGGTACAAGTATGTGCTGTGCGATCTAGAGGTCCTGGGTTCGCTTCCCGGGTCGGGCAAAGTGTTACTGGGTTTTTCTATTAGGAAATTCGCAGTAGGAGCTCGGCAATGCATCTCTGCCTACCTCTTCGGGGAATATAGGCGTGAGGTTATGTATGTGTGTATGTAAAGGTCTATAACAACGTATACTGCCACTGTCACTATAGTTTGAAACCGCGGCTGTGGAGGCGCAAGGGTAAACAAATAGATGTAAGAGATCTGATCAAATGAAGCCATTCCAATTGTATGTGCTAAGCATTTTATTGGGAACTCTGAATACTTTGTCTTCATATTTATGTACAAAAATATATAAGCGATGTTGCGTTTTATATTTCACTATGCTCATTGTTGTATAATGAATGAAGTTAAACGTAACTAAACCCTCTCAATGGACGAAGCTAGATGAGTATGACAACGCTCCGCACCCTTCAGCCCGTCGGCGCTGGCGGCAGGTAACATTACGCTGGGGATCCCGCGTCGTGGCTTCCAATTGAAGTTGCCACAGTGGATACAAGGCGCTACACTAATATAAACTGTGACACTAGCCTTACTTATGTCTTCCAAACCAACTTCACTGTGTGTAAATGACCTGAAGGGTAAAAAGAAAGAGGTGGCAGTGAAAAGCCTTGTCAAACATGTTCCCGTGGCACTCTGTGCGTTCGATTTCAGACACCAAGGTTCCAGACATCGGTCGCGCGCGCACTACACGTACCCTCGTCCCTTCTTGGAATCAAGCAGTAGGTACAACTTTTATTCCTATGTACTTACTTACTTTAATGTGCCTACTTTAATCTGTCAGTATTCTCCATAAGAAGTCATTTACATTAACAAAGAATAATCGAAAGGCGAAATCATTGTAGCAATCTGCTCTGCCTTCAATATTATAGAGTAGCTATCTGTGAGTATACCTAGGTAAGTGAAATGTCGCCTGTGGCACTTTGAGGACTATTCGACCACGGCAACGTATGTGTGTTGGTACGCCGGCGCCGCGCCACTGGCAGGCTCACCGGCGCCTGCACTTGGGATCACCACTGCAGTTGCAACAAGCTTGTATATATGTACATATGAGTAACACCGCTTTGTTGCCTGCTTTCTTCACACGTAGTTATCTCACAGTCGGCTGTGACGTCTTCCCGCGGAGGTGCGCCACTCCGCCGACGGACCCTCCGCCGCGGCGGGAGACGGGGCCCAAGTGGCAAACAAACGACACTCACAGCAAACTACCGCGGGAGTGTGGCACTGGGCGCGCGGGAGCGGCGGGAGCGTGGAGCAGCGGCGCGGCACTACACTGGCACTGCGACACAGCACTCGCGCCGGCGGGTCGCTCGGGGCGCTCGGTGCGCTCTGGGAACGCCACACACGCGGAAGGTACGCACAGGTCGGCGCGCCGCGCGTCACTGCCGCGCCGCCCTGCGCGCCGCCGGCCGCCAGCCCCGCCACTCGCCGCCCACCCGGCGCCGCCCTCGCCCCGCCCTCGCCCCGCCCCCGGGAGGGACCGCGCCCTCGCTCCGCACTCCGACCGACGCACGTTTTTACTCCAATCAAACGTGCAGTATTCTGCGAAGAGAGCGTGCCGCTCGCCGCCGCAGCCCGACACGCGGCGAGCGACCGTGCCGGCAGTCACCAGTATCGACTCTACTTTATGTAGCTCTAGAGGAGCCTCGAGCTCGAAGGATGTCCAGATACTAAGGCAAGCTGTTGCAAAAAATAATAAAATTATTGAGAAACGTCTCCAGAATTAATACGAATAACAGCACCAAACTTGCGTCAAACTTTACCGATAGTTAGATACTTGATAACAACGCATTGTGTATTTTTATTTCGCCTTTAGGAACTAATTCTTGACATTGAAATGACAGCCCCGTGGCGCAGTTGGCTAGACACCAGCTTGCGAAACGAGCGGCCGCGGGTTCGATCCCCGCATCGAGATAAATGTTTGTGTGATCCACAAATATTTGTTTCGGGTCTGGGTGTTTGTGAGACCGAAAAGTCTCTCGTAGTTCCTGGTACCCACGACACAAGACTCGTATCTTAGTGTGGAGTCAGGACTATGTATGTGACTGTTGAGTGTATTTATTTATTATCTAATAATCTGAATTCTCATTCATTGAACACTTTTTTTATTTGAATTTGAATCAAAGAATTTCAATGTGGCTTAGCTGCCACAGATTGCGTTGGAGTAGGTAGTTTTCCCTGACGAAGAACTGTCGGGTACGACGAAGTAACAATTTTTACGCAATAGAGATAGAGCCAAACTAGTCAAACATCATCTCCATTGTTAAAGAACCACATATTAATTATGAAATATAGGTACATATGTTTGTGCGACACAGGTAGCTTGAGATGAAGAGCTACAGTTCGGAAAGCTCCCTCACACAACGCTCGTGGCATCGGATAGGAGATGACAAGTCCGGTGACTAGAAATAGTCGCGCGCCATTGTATACTTTATTCACTTCGGATAACAAAAATAGGTACCATTGCTTATATTTTTAACTCAAAAAAGTCACATAATCTGTCAGAGAGCTTCTGCCTGCTTACCATTTAAGCATTTAGTTTACAGGTGTTAAAGGAGTCGACTTACTCTCATGTCATTACATCGTGGTTTACACGGTGTAGCTACAAGCTTAACTTTCAGTAAATGTCTTCTTTAAAACTTTCTCAACACCTTAACTTCCCCACAGTGAAGTTGACGCAATACTTTAATAGAGTAATGTTAAAACGTTTAAGAAAATTCGGGTTGCTAAACTTTTTTCTTAACTTTACATTATTTACGAGCATTCCTCACAATGATGGCGATGAAATGAGATGTTGGTAATAACATTCTACGGTAGAGTTGTTTTACCTCAAAAACCTACTTTATATTAACAGATATTTAAAAAAAGCATCACAGTACTTGAGCTTTTAATTACTTGAGTAGGTACTTTAATAAAGGATATATCATGTGATAACATGCTATTAAGTGAGACACCACACCCGTCCACGCAAGCGCAACCTTCGCATCTTTTTCATTTTATATCAGTGGGACATGCAGTAGAACAAATTATAATACAGAAAGCTATAAAGCGCCTGTTATGCACAGCGGTCATATACATAGTTACACAAATTAAGAAGAAAATATAAGAACTATAAGTGTACGTAAGTATAAGAAGTGAGAAAACTAAAACAGCAACTCGCTACAACTTAGCATTTAATCAGCTCGTGAAAACTTCGCAAAGCGAATACCCCAGGTAAAGCGGAAAGGCTCATTTTCTGAGATTCTACAACAGATAGCGGTACTAGTCGTGTCCGAGTCAATTCGTGAACTCTCTCCCGACACTGACAGGTCAAACAGAGCTGGACAGTACGTTCGTTTTTTTTAGTGCAAAATAAAAGAATTTGGGTGTTTTTCTTTCGATTTTCGATCAAGATGGTATTGCATTCTTTCGATTATATTATAAACTTTTGGGGAGAAGTATTTGTTTAACGGGATAATTATGTTTTGATGTATTAGCTGAGACTTTATTCTTACACCGGGCCAGCACTTTAAAATTGTGTTTTTGCTTAGATTTACTTCAAAAGGGTTTTTTAACTATCAAAACTATCAAATCAACTTCATATTAAATTAAAATCAGCTAATGAAAAAGTAAAGGGGAAGGTAACCCAGATACTAATAGGAAAAGACAAAAAATGGGATATTATTCATGCTTTGTAGGTATGCACTGAGAAAAACATAAACCCACGTGCGTGCAGGTACCAGTAGATGATTGGATCCAATGGTCTCAATGTGAATAGTGGGCCCACGAATCCTGTACGTCGTACGGAGGACGAGAAAGTTACTCCTGCGATAACGATGACGAGTAAATATCTATCCGCTTTGCCCGGGTGGTTCGGGAAGGTAAAAAATCGACAGGACTTTGTTTTTAGTTTATTACTGATATAAAAATTAAGAGTTAAGATATTGTTATTATATGCAACCAAAGCTAATTAAATGTGCAATTTAAGATAATAAAAGATAGTTCCTAAGTAGCCTATTCCAATGTTTTTTTTACAGTTCCCCTTAACATATCCGCTTTGCCCGGGCTTCCCCTAACTATTTTATTTAAATCAAAATGAATCTTAATTTATCCGTGACCAATAATTTTACAAATTAAATATCATTTGGTACATATGCAATATTCATATTTTTTAATGAAACTCATTAAAATTATGTAGGTACTTAATTGCAGTGATGGCCTCGAGGTTTAGGCACGCGGTCGAGAATCTTGAACGCGGGTTCAAACCCCAGGCACACACCTCCGACTTTTCGAAGTTGTGTGTATTCAGAATGAATTATCACTTGCTAAAAGTTCTTAGGATTTTCTTAGGTGTGTAGTCCGCCAACCCGCACTAGGCCAGCGTGGTGGACTATGGCCTAAACCCTCTCAATGGTAGAGGAGACCCGTGCCCAGCAGTGGGACGTACATGGGTTGATGATGACATACTTTCAAACATTCGCATTTACCTGCGTAAGTAATCAAAGCAAACCTTTTCCATGTTGGGTAGAGGCGTACAAACTATTATGTACCTGTATGTAGGTAGGTATAAGAAACAAAAAAAGTACTTTAAAAACAAGCTTTTATTATGCACGAAAAATTAAAAAATAAACTAAGACATTCATAAAATCCGTAGGATGCTTATGTATCATACTTCTACTAAAGACACTAATTGTATCGAACAGTAAAACTCAAAACACTTTGTTACTTGTAAAGTTTAAAAACCTACGGATTTTATGAATGTCTTAGTTTATTTTTTAATTTTTCGTGCGTAAGAAAAACTTGTTTTTAAAATACTTTTTTTACCGTTAATTTATTTTTAACTTTTTATATCTCATTCACGATAACTTGATTCTTTTGGCATATCGACTAATGATGGGAAACAGAAAATATCTAGTAGTCCAAAAATATTGCGTTTTAAAATACTGCATTATGTGTGAAATTCTTTATTACTCTCGACATGTAAAACATTGTGTAGATAAGCGATGGTGGGTCAAAGTTCATAATAAGTACCTATTTAATATAACAGGATTATTTTTAGACCTCCCGTCAAATTTAAATAGGTATTTTAGACCACGAAAGTAAACAACTTTCCCAAAGAAACACGGGTCGAAAAATGAAAAAAAAATTCAGACCTTCTACACGAAATCGACCACGTGAGCAGTTTTCTATGGGAGGGTCGAATTATTTATTACGTTTCGACCCATGTTTCTTTGGAAAAGTTGTTTAGTTTCATGGTCTAAACCACCTTTTTTAAGTTGACGGGAGGTCCAAAAATAACCCAGTATGTAAAAATGAAGGTTGAAAAATTAAACAGTTTTATCTTTAAAACAGTTTTTATTAAGAAAAAGGAGCACAGCCATAATCATCATAGTGTTCAGTAAAATTATCGACGTGGGCATCGATATGAACGATGTTACGTCCCTTTCCGTCCGACCGATGTAACATTGTACAATGTACAAGCGTCTATTATTTTCAGTGTTCCTATTTTAATTTTACTTTGAAGCAATAAAGTCTCAAAATTTTCAGATAACGCTTATATCTTTAGGGAACTTTGTGTTGTATATATTATTTTTATATTTATCAAATCATTAAAATAATACGTTTTTTATTTCAAAGTCATGTCTCAGAAAAATAGACATCTGCCAAAAGAATCAAGTTATCGTGAATGAGGTATAGTTGGATATATTCCTTCATCAACAGCCTTTCACGTCCACTGTTGGACATAGGCCTCTCTCATGGCACGCCTACGTGCTTTGCCATAAGAGGTTATGCCCATAATCGCCACGCTGGGCAGGCGGGTTGGCGATCGCAGTTGTTTCTCGCACCAGTGACGCTGCTTCCCATCACTGGTCTGTGTGGTTATATATATATATTCCTTAGTCTAACTATTTCGTAGTCATACCGAAATACAACTCAATCGGTCTATGGGAACTAGTGTTCCTATAGCCACCTTCCAACTCCTCACGACACTAGGTCAATGTTACCTTGTTATTGTATTGTTACCGAAATTACATAGGCATACCAAATTTTAGCCCAATTGGACCAGAGGAATTGGAGTTCTTATGGACCTCCTCCAACTCTTCATAAGATGAGCTCCATTACACCATATCTTTGTATTGTTACCGAAATTTCGAAGACATACAACATTTTAGCCTAATTGGGCCACATGAATCGGAGTTCCTATGGGCATCTTCCAACTCTTCGTCAGATCAGCTCCATGATATCATATTTTGTATTGTTACCGAAGTTACGAAGACATACCACGTTTCAGCTCAATTGGTCTACTGGAAGTGGTTCAAATCTTGCTTCCAAGATTTGTAAACATATAAACATACATACATACAAAAGTAAAGTTAAATAAAAGCTTGTAATTAAGTAGCTAGATACTGTTTGAGACGTCAAAATAACAACTTTATAATTATTTGAATTGAAAGTATTGGTTTACCTTTTAATGAACGAATGGATTACTTACTACCTAAGTTCGACTCCCCCATTGGCCTCAAAGGCCTAAAGTTCACAAAAACTTTTACTAAAACCCAATTACACTTTACTCGGGAGTCGAACCTGGTCTAATCATACTCTTCACTATTACGCCGCGGGTCCCACAAGCTACTAGAAAAAATACCTATATATTCAATTCCAACATGCACTTACCTACGCACTTATTATATCTTATTCACGATAGCTTGATTCTTTTGGTATATCGACTCACTAGTCGAGTCCCATCACTATGGGAAACAGAAAATATCTAGTAGTTCAAAAATATTGCGTTTTAAAGTACTGCATTATGTGTGAAATTCTTTATTACTCTCGACATAATATAAAACATTATGTAGATAAGCGACGGTGGGTCAAAGTTCATAATAAGTAGGTACCTATTTAATATAACAGGGTTATTTTTAGACCTCCCGCCAAATTTAAATAGGTGTTTCAGACCACGAAAGTAAACAACTTCCCCAAAGAAACACGGGTCGAAAAGTAAAAAAAACAATCAGACCTACTACACGAAGTCGACCAGTGATCGAGCAGTTTCTTGCACCTTTCTTGCAATTGCAAAAAATAGTGTTAAGAAGTTTTTCTGGAGCAGGGGGCAGTA
This sequence comes from Cephonodes hylas, assembly GCA_030295005.1. Taxonomy (NCBI): domain Eukaryota; kingdom Metazoa; phylum Arthropoda; class Insecta; order Lepidoptera; family Sphingidae; genus Cephonodes; species Cephonodes hylas. The sequence goes on from AP025361.1 coordinate 19,100,665, forward strand.
AAGTCCGAATCGGTTCCAAAGTATTATTTATCAATTCCCAACCCCAGTCTTCAGGGTTCAGTTCATTGCCTTGCCATGTCTGAACTTGATAGTATACTCGAAACAAATGTTGGAGGAAGACAAGATAGCTATACTAGCTTTTTGTATCGTGTATTTTTTACAAATGTTAAATATCTGTACCAGTGTTGGGCAAATTTTAATTAAAGTAACAATTAAAAATTAACAATTAATTAGTTGTTAACTGCAGTGACAGCAATTAACAACTAATTAATTATTAATCACGGTTTTATACGATTAACAATTAATCAATTGTTAGTTATTTTACGAAAAAAAAAAAAAAATAACAATTAATTTTTCCGGGAGACAGGGACGTTGTCGAACAGCCCAATAAGTGCGCGAAAAGCTCGCACAAAATGACTATTGACTACCTACCACAAAGGCAGCAAACTTGCATCTTAAAATACTGTCTGCCTTTTCAAAGTACCTACTCATCATTATGTGATATAATATGAATGCTACTAAGTACTACATCGCAGGTGACGGCGACATCTCACCAACGCCACGTATGTACATACAGATGTACTCCCTGTGCCAAACGCGCCTTATTGTTTCCCAATTACCTATTCCCATTTCGATAACAGGCTGTGTTTATCGGGTAACTAAGCGACCCGTATTATATTTCGACCAAGTTAGAATAAAGCAGCAAATAAAGTTATATATGCTTTTGAACAAATTCTCTTTCTCGGCGATTTAAACTTACTTAGGCACAAAATTGTCAGTAACTTTTTATGTTTTTAAAACAACAACAAAATTTATGATCATTACTTCACTTGTGCAATATATAAACAAATTTAACTCTATTATAGACATAAAAAGTACTTTGGTGTTATAGTCATAAGTAACCTTATTCTATGCATAGGTTGATTTATCTGCTGAATGGGGGTCACACTTGCGTTCCCTGGAGGATAGGTAGATCCCCTCAAAGATAGTAAGTAGGTATATCTGCACCCATGTTTCACCATATAAGTCCCTTGTACTATACACACATACTAACAATTACTTATCCATATACCTAATTACTGCGATCTAGCCAAAGGCTGTTTTTCGTGCAGATTTTCTGCAGTTCCTACGACATAGAATTTCCTAATGAAAAATTAGATACACAATGGACCCATGTTTTTTACAATAAGATATAATTTCATTCTTTACACTGTTCTTAATTCAAATTTCATCATCATCAGGTCATATGGGGTAATGGTACTTGCCAGCACATTCAAGTACTTATATAAGTGACATTTCAGCATACAAAAATTGTCAGACTATAAAAATCTTTAAATAAACTAGTAAACAAATGTAGAATGGGAATAGTCATAGTAAGAGAATGTCTGAAGTATTGAGTGGACTTTGATAGTATAATTTTATACTAAGCACAATAATAAATAAATAAAAAAACAACACATAAGAATTAGAATTTTGTATAAAAATCAAATATCAACTTATCAGAAAAAGTTTTATTTACAGTTTCATTATATTTTTTTTAAACATTTTCTCAATTCTTAGTAATCTTGGCTGTTAGTTATTTATAGTGACTACAAAGAAGTTTTGCCATTGCTCAATTTCAGCAAATTTTAAGCTGAGACACAGACAAAGAAATGAGCCTGATTATTTGCAGAGTGACCAAGGCCAATACAGGAACAAAGATATTGGTTGGACTTAAGATATTTGACTAGTCAATATTTTTCATTTTAATTAAATAAGCAAAATGTGAAAATTTTCAACTTTTACTCTTATCAGTATTGTGAACTTTTCCAAAAACAATTGTTTCACATAGTGTAACTTATGAAGGCCACAGTCCTATCTCCCATGCATCCTTATTGTTAATATGCTTAATGACTTTACCAGTACAGACAATCACTTAGAATACATTAAATTGATGCTATTAAAAACATTCTGGTCTACTTTTTATTTCGGCGATGAGGCCACGCTCTACAAGAGGCACTGTGAACCGGTCGAATGTTGTTCCACTACACACATACACCGGCCGTGCCAGTGTCGCAGACAGCTTGCGCGCCAGAGTCACCGACACGCCGTCGCCACCGTCGCCGCCAAGAAGCCCAGTAGCCAGGCCAGAACGCGCGCTTCCATTAGATGCCGGTGCTGGGAATCCGGCCGCTACCTCCGTGAGCGTCGCCTCTCCGCTGCCGCCGAGCCATAACAATAACGAGTCTTTCATACGTAGCGCAACTGCTCTGCATACCATTTCACCGCTCCACACTTCAAACTCATGAATACGCCATGCACTGCTTCGGTATTTTATGCGCCGTTGCGTTGTTATTACACTAGGAGATTGTATTGCCTCCATAGTACATGTACTATGTAAGTCCAAAGAGAAATTCTTAATGTTTTAGCACAAAAAAACTATTAATTATTTGTTACTCAAATACATCTAAATTCGCTTTATCATTTACGACTAACGTATACAGTACAAGTAGATCAGTAATAGGTAACGTTAAAAATAAAATATTTACTTGTCAGTTTTCGTCGCTGTCAAAGTCATTTGTCTTTTGTTAAGTAGTTAGTCGAATTATTGTCATTTGTCACAAAACAGATTAAAAAGTTTAAAAAGATTATGATTGATGAATGATTTAAAAAGATTAAAAAGTTCCACAAAACAATTACCATGCCTAAAATTGTTTCTTCCTAGGTGTATGATGGTGTACTCAGCCTATCATCGTCCACTGCTAAACGTAGGCCTCTCCAAGAAAGCCCCAACTATTGCGGCCTTGTGCAGCCCTCATCCATCCGTTATCCGCCACCTTTCGTCCAAGTCGTCGGACCATCATGTTGCAGGTCGCCCTACATTACGTTTGCCTAAGGTGTATGAATTAGGAGTTACAAATTGTAACTCTACTATTTAACTTTTAAATTTATTCCTTGTAAGATTTTATTTTTAGACACATCATTGAAATCGATGCTCAAATAGCTCTATTACGTGGATTCTACATCTCGAGTTAGCAACTGTTAATAGTCAATGGTAATACATTGAGATATTATTACTAAGCTCAATGTGGTTGGTTCTCAATGGTTCATTAATGGTAGTACCAACAAGTTCATAATTACTATTACCATGCTAATATTTATTTTGATTAACCATTATTTCCAATATGTTTAATTAACCTTTATTAAATAAAATGTGTTAATTAAAATAATAGTGCATTGTTGTTTACAATTTAATTTCTTTTCTTAATTTCGAATTTAATATAAAGTGGCCCCACTAGAACCGTCTATTGAGGAATTTAAATTTCTATAAATATTGTTTTTTTTTAATTTAGTTCAGTGGGAAATAAATACAAGCCTAGTGTTGACGCTTGAAAATTCCAAACGTTTTCAACAAGATTTTAACCAACCCTGTAAAGCCATTTGTATTTATATATCTGCGATTTGACAATTTCATTGCGTGGTTGCTTCTCATTGGTTAGTTTTGTATGCGTTGCCATTGTAACCAATCAAAATTGGTTACGTCAACTACAAACGCCAAAAGTTCATTTTCAAGTTCAAGACTTGTATGAAGACCGGCAAGATCGACGTGTTTTCTGAAGTCACATTTGAATTCGGATTTGTTTTAGTTCATGTTCAACCGGGCCTGAGTAAAGATCCTCAGAGAGAAGTTGATAAGTAATAATTTGACGTTGGGTTAGCCGACGATGAAATACTTTTTGTTGGTAGGACTCTGCGTCCTGTTTCTATCAGGTGAGTAATCTCGATGTCTACGTTGCAAGTTTTCTTTTTGATTTTTTGCCAAATTTATTAAAAATATGAATTTAATATAAAACAAACTTCAATTAATATCTAATATACTTAATATACACATATTGTAAAATCTTTTTTTAATGTAATGTTCGCTTTTCAATGTCAATATAATATAGCCGATGCGGCGACTAGAATGTTCTCCACACTAAGTTTCTGGAGTACTCTAACATGGATAAGGAATTTACTATTTAAAAAATGTGAATTACTTTAAGGGCATTAATATAAAGCGAAATAATTGGACATATAGAGTGAATTATAAAACTTATTGCCATAATACACTGTTATCAGGATGTTCGTATGCTCAAGAGGAAGGTGTGGGTACTGTGGAAGAGGTGACAGTCGACGTTGACCATGGCGCGTCGCGAGAAGGATCACGCACAGGTACATTGACCATAAGTAGCTGCTCCTCGAGGCATTCTCTCGACTATTACATTTACTGACATTAGATATAATCATTATGGACATAACGTGTAATCAACAGGCTCAACAGTACATAATCCAATTATCTTTTTATCAAATGAATATGGTTGATAGCGGCCAGTGGTCTTATTTTATTAATTAAAGTTATTTATCTAAATTGAAGCATTATACAAAAAAGGGTCCAGTAGTAAAAATAAATGAGGTGAAGCTATGTGTTGAAATATTTATTCAGTTGATTGCTAAACAATTATTTTTGTTTGAGTTTGTCATCAGCAGCTAGCACTCGCAGGCATTCTTTGAGCCATTGTGAGTCTTGAATGTGATGGTGCAGTCTGCGGTCATTGCGTGGAACATCTTCCAGTGTTTTGATATGTTCCCACCACCATCCATACCTGAAAAAATACTTAAGTTATTAAATTAAGATTCTTAATTCTAATACATAGCGAGTCAGGCTTATACTGCCACAAAACCTTGTTTAATATCACACTCATGAAAATGAAACCATTGCATATACATGTACATACTATTATTTATAAATTTTGTTTTATAACAAGCTGGAGTGTATTCATAACTTATTGAGAATCACATTAAATGCCTAATGCTTAAAACAAAAATATATAAATATTTGTTTGTAGTTCGAAGAAAATGAGCTATAACTCACTGTTGAGCTGTAGTCACAGGTGAGGCGTACTTTTCTCGTGGCCCTTGTGTGAACATATCTTGTATACGATGTAACGCTCGCGCCGTCAGCTGTTGTTCGTGATCTTCGGCTCCAACAAACTCCTGGCGCCCGTAAAACTTGTCTGTCACTGTGTCTGCTGCATGAATATTTCTAATATTTAAATAATTCATTTTGTAACCTCATACCATCAACTTCGTAAATATAACAGCATAATAATGATACAAAAATTGTGTTAGCTTACAGCACCGTAGCAGAACATAAATAAGGCTTAGCTTACCATTTCTTTATAGTGTAAAGTATAGATCAATAAAGTACTTGTGAGAAACTATTTTTGAAGCAGATAGTCTTTTACTTGGTGCGGTGTCGTCACACGATAAATATTGAAGTCAAACCTATTAAATTTTGCTCATAAAACTTTCAAAATTCATCGTAACACGGATTTAGTAAATTATTTGTTAAAACGGGAATACCAGTTAGCATTGACACTGACGTAAAGCGAAGGGCTTGACAAGGGACACGTAAGAGCGGCCGGGCTCCCGTTGCGGCGCGAACCGTAGCTTGAAGGAGCGCGGGTGCAAGGGCCTGGCGGCGGCGCCAGCGTGCGGGCCCGTCGCCGCGCTCTCTCTCGCGGGAGTGGCGCTGCTGGGCGGCGAGGCGGCCGCCATGCTGTGTGGAGTGTTGGGTCGATAACGCGGGGCGACGCTTGCAGATGCGGAGGCAGTGGCGCGCGAGGAGGAGGCCATCTCTCCCGACGAACTCAGCGTGGCGCAGCTGCGGGAGATCCGCGAGCGCGCCAAGAACTACACCTTCCAGACGGAGGTGAACCGCATGATGAAGCTCATCATCAACTCGCTGTACCGGAACAAGGAGGTGGGCGCGCGTTCTGTCACTTAGTCGTTTCGTTTGTTCCGCACGATCTGTATGTTTGCGTTGCGCCGTGTTGTAGATTTTCCTCCGCGAGTTGATATCGAACGGCTCCGACGCGCTCGACAAGATCCGACTGCTGTCGCTGACGGACCACAACGTGCTCGACACCAACCCGGACCTGAGCATCCGCATCAAGGCGGACCCCGACAAGCGCCAGCTGCACATCATCGACTCCGGCGTGGGCATGACGGGCTCCGAGCTCGTCAACAACCTCGGCACTATCGCCAAATCCGGCACCGCCGACTTCCTCTCCAAGATGCAGGATGCTGAGAAGGTGAGTGCTCACCACGTCCGTTGTCATTGGCACTCTATGACGCCCTATTACGATTTATTCAATTTTTAAGTAACTAAATTCAATACTAAGCCTACACATGTGCCAATCATAAAATAGTCTCAACACAGTGTTATAATATCTCATTTATAAACATTGTTGGCGAGTGAGTCGAGTATAGCATGTGTGGTGTTGCAGAGCGGCGCGCAGGAGATGAACGACATGATCGGGCAGTTCGGCGTGGGCTTCTACTCGGCGTTCCTGGTGGCGGAGCGCGTGACCGTGGTGTCGAAGCACAACGCGGACGCGCAGCACGTGTGGGAGTCGGACGCCAACTCGTTCAGCGTGGCGGCCGACCCGCGCGGGGACACGCTGCGCCGCGGCACGCACATCACGCTGCACCTCAAGGACGAGGCCGCCGACTACCTGCAGCCCGACACCATCCGCGCGCTCGTCACCAAGTACTCGCAGTTCATCAACTTCCCCATCTACCTGTGGGCCTCGCGCACCGAGACCGTCGAGGAGCCCGTCGACGAGCCCGGGGACAAGCCCGACGCCGACGACGACGCGCAGGTACCTGCCGCGGCCTGAACCCGCCCTACCGACCCGGCGGAGTCGCACGTCTCTCACCGTGATCGATTTCATTCAGGTGGAGGACGCGGCCGACGAGAAGCCCGAGACGAAGAAGACCGAAAAGACGGTGTGGGACTGGGAGCTGATGAACGACAACAAGCCCATCTGGACGCGCAAACCCACCGAGGTGGCGGACGAAGAGTACACGCAGTTCTACAAGAGCCTCACCAAGGACTCGTCCGCACCGCTCGCCAAGTGAGTGCAGCGCGTGTGTGCGTGCGAGCGCGCGTGTGTGCGTGCGTCACTGAGTGTGTGTGTGTGTGTGCAGGGCGCACTTCGTGGCGGAGGGCGAGGTGACGTTCCGCGCGCTGCTGTTCGTGCCGCGCGTGCAGCCCGCCGACAGCTTCAACCGCTACGGCACCAAGACCGACCACATCAAGCTGTACGTGCGCCGCGTCTTCATCACCGACGAGTTCAACGAGCTCATGCCCAACTACCTCGCCTTCATACAGGTAACCGTCGCGCCGCCCCCGCCGCCCCCACCCCCGCCACCCCCGCGCCGCCCCGCCTCACGCTCCGTATCTCTCGCAGGGCATCGTGGACAGCGACGACTTGCCGCTCAACGTCAGTCGAGAGACACTCCAACAGCACAAACTCATCAAGATCATTAAGAAGAAACTGGTGCGCAAGGCACTCGACATGCTCAAGAAGATTTCAGATGATGAATACGAGCACTTCTGGAAGGAATATTCCACCAAGTGAGTGAATATTATTTATCATAAAATCTCACTGCTGCCTTCGGTGTCCATCCGGTTTTTGTATCGGGTGTACATTACCGACCATTTACATCGTATGCCAGAGTTATTGTTGTCATTGATGTTTATGGTCATCTTAATTCTCACTCATTCTACAACCTTGATGAATACTTGGATTCGTTGATAACGAATTGTAATATTGACTACATTGTTTTTGCACAGCATCAAACTCGGTGTGATGGAAGATCCGAGCAACAGATCGCGACTTGCAAAACTGCTGCGTTTCCACTCGTCTAACTCTGATCAAATGACATTCCTCGCGGACTACGTGAAGCGCATGAAGCCCAAGCAGCACCACATCTACTACATCGCCGGCGCCAGCCGCGCTGAAGTACGTACTGTTCAATTCATTGTCTCTGTGATTGCTCATTGCTGGAAGTCAGGATGCTTACCAACAGTCGTGAAACAGTGCTTTTTATTTCAAGCAAAATATTTATATTGTGAGATTATGAGTAGTCGATATTTACAGTTTTATGATTTTTAATTTTTGTAGATAATTATTTTTGACAATCATTCTTCCAGGTGGAAAAGTCACCATTCGCAGAAAGGTTAGTAAAGCGCGGATACGAAGTGCTGTACCTGACGGAAGCCGTCGACGAGTACTGCCTGTCGTCGCTGCCCGAGTACGACGGTTTCAAGTTCCAGAACATCGCCAAGGAGATCTTCGACCTGGAAGAGAGTGAGTAGCGTCCGCGCCGGCGCAGCCCCCCCCCCCCCCCCGCCCGCACTGACCGCGGTTGTGTTGCAGGCGAGCAGCAGAAGGAGCGGCTGGAGGCGTACCGCGCGCAGTTCGAGCCGCTCACGCGCTGGCTGGGCGACAAGCTGGGCGCCTGGATCACGCGCTGCACCGTGTCGCGGCGCCTGGCGCGCTCGCCGGCCGCGCTCGCCGCCACCGCCTTCGGCTGGACCGGCAACATGGAGCGCCTCGCCATGTCCAACGCGCACCAGAAGGCCGACGACCCGCAGCGCAGACACCACCTCACGCAGAAGAAGATGCTGGAGATCAACCCGCGCCACCCCATCATCGTGGAGCTGCTGCGGCGCGTGCAGGAGGACCCCGACAGCGCGGAGGCGGCGGCCGTGGCCGACACGCTGTACCGCACGGCGGCGCTGCGCTCGGGCTACGTGCTGCAGGAGGGGCAGGCCGTGCAGTTCGCCGAGACCGTGGAGACCATGCTGCAGCGCACGCTGGGGCTGCCGGCCGACGCCGCGCCCGAGGACGAGCCCGAAGACGAGCCCGAGGCCGACGCCGAGCCCGAAGCCGACGCCGAGGCGGACGCGCTGCCCGACGACCACGACGAGCTGTAAGGCGGCGCCGGCGGCGAGGGGGGGGGGACACCCCTCATAATGTACTCAATAAATTTTCCAGTATGTTGTGTGACTCGTCCGTGTTTCGGTGTGAGAATCATGAGTGCGACTTTTTATATTCAGTATGCGTGATGATAGTATTACGAACTGTGGAACTGTAAATAAATTATATTTATTAGTCATTATTTCTTTTTACCCAGTTTTGTATGATTGATTGAAAATTTTGCGCAAACGGGATTGTTATTGTGCCGTGATTTCTGAGCGTTATGGGCCTTGTATGTCGCCGCAACTATAATCCGTATCAATGAGACTGTCCTTGACTCCGGTATAAGAACCACGACGTGGGAATAGTGGTCGTAAAAATCACCAACTCTGCGCACCGAGACGTTTCCGAGCAAGCGTTGGATCTGCACGGAGATGGGATGTGTCAATCACAGAGATCGAGAAGCGGAGCCGACGTTGTCTAGAGTCACGCGCAAAGTTTGCATTTACCAATACAATGTATAATGTGAATATAATATTCCACTATAACAGGCTTTTTATTTTCGTAATTACACAAAGCAACTTCCCTGTTGCTCACATCAAATGTAAATGGCGAACTTCAAACCAGAAGAGCGTATAAAAAAGTAGTTTTTTTTATGACGTCAATCGTTTGTTCAGTTTACTCTGCTCATAAGTAGGGGATTCGATCCCGGTCGATTTTTGTAATCCCGGGATTTCGGGATTATCAACAGTTAATCCCGGGATCCCGGGGTAGTCCCGGGATTGTATTAGTAATAAAAAGTGGTAACAAAAAGAAAGTAAAGCATTTTAAAATAAATCTTTTATTTTAAATCTTTACTTAAATATTAAAAAATAAAACAAAATTATAATTTCTTCTGATAAAATAAACAAACTAAGCCCTTTTATCTAAACAAAGAAACGCCATTGTACTATAAAAAAGACCATGCAACAGAGATCAATGTATTTTAAATAAAATATAAATATAGGAACTATAAATTACTTATTTAACCCACGAAAATAAAATCTTAGAAATAACAACGCATCCAACGTCTCATCCGAAAGCATACTTCTTAATTTGTGGCATATGTAGAAGCAGAAAAAGCGCGTTCAGACTCGATGGAAGTTGGAGGAATCGTCTATAAATTTTATAGGTCTTCTCCAAATTATTGCCTCGTGTAAAACTAGCCTCAGAAAGAGTAATTTCTTGTTTAATGATCTTAGAAAGCACATTTTTATTGATTTTTATTATAAATATGTCAATCCCGAAAATCCCGGGATTTATTAAATTTAATCCCGAAAATTTCGGGACTGAAATATGACCGGGATCCCGGGCTTCGGGATCCCGGGATCCCGGGCTTCGGGATCCCGGAACGATACCTCTACTCATAAGTCAACATTGGACCGGCCCCCGCCAACGCCGGCTTCCGTTGTAGCTATTATCGATACACCACTTCTGATTTTTCTTTAATGGTAGCTTAATTACTTTAAGGGCGCTCCAACATTTTTGACGCGCTCGATTTCGTCGATCCGCGGCGAGCGAGCGCTCGCCCGCCGCCCGCGCACCACACGCCGCCGCGGCCGCACGCACACACTCACATCACATTCACCGCGCCGCCGCCTGCGACTCGTACGCGTCACTGTCTCGCCCTAGTCATACCGTGCGCGCCAAAACACAATACTGTTCACTTATTGGTATTTACGTATATTTATATTATTGAAAATGTGTACAAATTAAGACGTGCATGTGTTTAAAATATAAAGTATAAAGTTAAAACATATCAATATATCTATTTTTACATTGACATTTAGCTAGACATCAGTGGCGAAACTAAAGGCCGCGGGTTCGATTCCGCACCAATAGTTTCTCGTAGTATGTGATACTTACGACTAAAGACTGATACGGGGTCATTGAGATAATATTACTACGTATAGAGAAGACACCCTAAGCAAAAATCATGCTCCATTTTATGACGAGATAAAACTAAAACCGCAGCAGCACTCAAATAATCAATTAGCTGTCTAACCAAACGCTTACAAGTGTAGTTTTCTCGCGACCAAAAGGTCGAAAGCGCCGTGTATTTCATGGCGCTTACGCGTTTCGTTCACATCCTTCAATGAATTGTCATTTTCATAGACTAACACAAATGAATGTGATTCCTGGATGTATTTATTTATAACTAGCTGTTGCCCGCGACTTCGTCCACGTAGACTACAGGGTTGAGTTCAGAAAGAAAATAAGTTATAGTCTATTTTACTCCTCAGGGTCTTATTTATGTCCATACCAAAAATCATACAAATCAGTCAAATTACGTGGAACCGTTACGCGCCGGTGGGCGCCTTGTACATAATTATTGGTCATTATTTTAAAACTGCGATATCTTCTAAGATACTCAATAAAATTTAAAATCAAATGATGTAAAGAGCTAATTTCTTTAAAATTAAATACTTATACTTAATAACGTATTTTTTGGATAAGGATTAATATAATCCTTATAAAAACATCTTCACAAACAATGCTTTATGTTAGAACAAATTTCGTTAGCATAAAAGAGGTTATAATGAACCAACCCTAAAAGTCAGACATATGCTATCGCTGTCTTTTTTGTAGGTATTATCAAGCTCTCCAACTTCTCTTTAGGACTCAACTATATATTTCCCATGGGTAAGGCAGCGTTTGCAAAAAACGCTTTCGTTCGCCCATTTTTTCACCGACTTACTTCGGAAATCCGGCTACAAGGAAAAAGACTTATCATTTTTTGGACTAACATATTATAGCCTATAACATCCGGAGATTGATTTCTACAACGTCACAAACATACAAATTCACAAACGTTACCTGATTATAATATTAGTATACATAGTATAGAAGTATAGATTATAATTTATTGACTGCCTCGTGGTCTCGCGGTACATATATTGGCTACGCGATCTAGAGGTTAGATTCCCAGGTCGGGCAAATTATTATCGAGTTTTTTTATTGGCAAATTCTTAGTAGTTTGAGTACTTTACACTGGCACCTTATAGACATGGGATTGAAAACATTTTGGCGAAAAGCTGGTTCAGATAAGTTCGTAAATGTATAAAATGTGCTGTAAGTGGTACAAAACGGATTCAGTTAAAAACTTTAATAAATGCCACAGCGGAATTTGCCTAGAGTCCGAAACTTTAGGCCTGCAATATACATGTATCTACATAATATCTAGTTGCTACATATTATGCTAAATATGAAAATACCCGAAAATTTTCCCATTCGTGTATATTTTTCGGGTATTTTCCTTATTTTTTCCATATTTGGGGGTGTTCCGGGCAAAATCCCATCTATAAACCCCTCGGACTCCTATTTATGCCCATAGCAAAAATCATACAAATCGGTAAAATCTATACTAATATTATCAAGCTAAAGAGTTTGTTTGTTTGTTTGAACGCTAGGATCTCAGGAACTACTGGTCTGATTTGAAAAATTCTTTCAAGATTAGATAGCACATTTATCGAGGAAGGCTATAGGCTATGTAACATCACGCTACGACGAATAGGAGCGGAGCAGCAATAAAGAATGTTTCAAAATCGGGGACATTTTTTTCTTTTTGTGAGCTTCCGCTGCGTGCGCTGCGGAAACGGTCAAAGTTTCGCTAAAATAATGTATGAAAGAAATGTTCCTCTTTAAAAGTTCTAAATAAAAGTCCGCGACAGCATATGTCTAGCTTTTAGGATTGGTTCACTATAACCTCCTTTATGCTAAGTAAATTTGTTATAAAATAAAGCATTGTTTGTGAAGATATTTTTATAAAGATTATATTAATCCTTATCCAAATAAATGCGTTATTTAGTATAAGTATTTAATTTAAAAGAAATTTGGCCTTAACATCATTTGATTTCAATGAGTATCTTAGAAGATATCGCAGTTTCAAAATAATCATCAAGCGCGCAAAAATATGTACAAGGCGCCGACCGGCGCGTTACGGTTTCACGTTTAAATTATCTTGCTGATTTGTGTGATTTTTGGTATGGGCATAAATAGGACTCTAAGAATTAAAATAGACTACAACATATTTTCTTTCTGAACCCAACCCTGTAGTCCACGCGGACGGAGTTGCGGGCAAAAGCTAGTTTTTTATACGTGAAACCGTAACGCGACGGTCGGCGCCTTGTACATAATTGTTGCGCGCTTGATGATTATTTTGAAACTGCGATATCTTCTAAGATACTCATTGAAATCAAATGATGTAAAGGGCTAATTTCGTCTAAATTAAATACTTATAATGGATAACGCATTTATTTCGATAAGGATTAACATAATGTTCATTAAAATACCTTCACAAACAATACTTTATTTTAGAAAAAATTTGGTTAGCATAAAAGTGGTTATAGTGAAGTAATCCTAAAAGATAGATATATGCTGTCGCGGACTTTTTTTTAGAACTTTTAAAGGAGAACAATTTTATCATACATTATTTCAGTGTAACTTTAACCGTTTCCGCAGCGCACGCGGAGGAATCTTTCAAAAGGAAAAAAATATCCCCGATTTTGAAACATTCTTTATTGCTGCTCCGCTCCTATTGGTCGTAGCGTGATGATATATAGCCTATAACCTTCTTCGATAAATATGCTAACTAACACTGAAAGAATTTTTCAAATCGGACCAGTAGTTCCTGAGATCCTAGCGTTCAACCAAACTCTTCAGCTTTATAATATTAGTATAGATAATATGAATTGGCAATCGCATGAAAACATAATGTACTTATCTCAATTTAGTGACTGACCCTGTTTACTATCTAGTACAAAATACCCGTCAAGACGAATGAAACGAGCCCATACTCGATTAGGTAGGATTGTTTAATTGCCGAGTTCTTATGAACATCTTTCAGCTCCGTCATCAGACCCTCGATACCATCTAACAGCAAATTATTCGACAAGACGAATCAAACGAGCCCATACTCGATTAGGTAGGATTGTTTAATTACCGAGTTCTTATGAACATCTTTCAGCTCCAACATCAGACCCTCGATACCATTTAACAGCAAAGTATTCGACAAGACGAATCAAACGAGCCCATACTCGATTAGGTAGGATTGTTTAATTACCGAGTTCTTATGAACATCTTTCAGCTCCATCATCAGATCAGCATCATGTCAGCATGATATAGCGGCGTCATGCGATTTAAAATTGCAGCTCAGTAGGCAACTAAAATGAGTGAAACTAAATAAAACATTCTATAAAATAATTAAAACTAATTACTTATATTTTATCTTTATGTAATAAAACTAATAATTTTAAACAAATAAATTCACCCAACAGTCACTTTTTCAGTTAGACTCCGTACTAAGTTTTGTATTGAAAGTACCAGAGACTACGACATCCCGGAGCGGGAATCGAACCCGTGGCCTTTTTTTTAACTGCGCCATGGGTCTGTCAAATAAATAACCTAATAATAATATCTAAGATCTTCACAAGAGGGCCAATGTATTCATAATTGGCAACAGCAAATTATTGAATTATTTTTTAAATATGACGTATAAAAACCATTATCATTTACTGAACTTACGAAATTATTTACACTAAAATTCAATGTCATATAAGGACACATAACCCAATTCAAATTCCAATACTACAATACGTCCGAAAGAATACTCATTCATTGATTGTAAACAATAATGTTATCTATCGGAACGGCTATTGGCTCATGCCTGTTCTATTGCTACGCTCACACACACATCGATAGGTAGTTATTTCGTTGTCAACGAGAGGGGGGTAAGCGACGAGACAGCGACATAGACATGCTTCCAAGACCGCGGCTCACCGCGGAATGGCACTCGGTGGGCGAAAAATGTATGGGGGAATTTACATGCGTTGACGTTTAAGCCTATAATTAAAAAACTATATATTTCTATGTCCAAAATGTTTACTATTTGTATTGAGGAGTATATAGGTCGCAATATTATGTATATTTAAAGTCGAAACATTGATTAATTTTAATGTATAGGGTACCTACTTAGACCCTATTTTTCTCAATTTTGAGCGATCATTGTGTTGGTAAAATCGTCTTTGTGTATACATTTTATATGATGACATATACTTTTTTTTAATTACATGTATGGGTCATACACAAAACGTGTTATAAAAATATTCAAAATAAAATGTCGTCGATTTTTTTTCAAATCAGTCTCATTTATTAAGTAATCATTCAAGTAATTAGAAATTAATGAAAATTCAGATCGTTATTCAGATTTCAGCAAGTTATTTGACTTAATTTTTTTTACGTCTACAGAAAGAGCATCTAATTTAGCTCTAGCTCTTCGCATGCTAAGTTTTTTCTATCCAAGACGAAGTATTTTCTTCTCCTCGTCAGTTAATTGGGTTCTAGAATGACTGGATCGAGACATTGTACCTGTAACCCAAGCATGCTAAGCTCCCCCCCACATTTAGCAAGAAAATCAGTCAAGCTCCGTTTTCGGGTGCCGAAACCAATAAGGCAGTATTTAAATCATGTTATCTCAACCTGCCCATTTGATTGGCCAACATTGTAGCTCTGTTAGCATAGAAAACCGTTAAAATGTTATTTTTTGGACATGTTGTGGACATTTATGTTCACAGGAAAGATGTCCACAGGAGAGATATTTCAAACTAAAATCAAAGCATCCATTTTACTTTTAAGGTTTGAAAAACAACAAAGGAAACTCTTAAAATACTCCTCAAAACGCATATCGGCGCAATATTTATTAAAATTTAAAATAATTACTTACCAAATTACATCCCGAACAGGAAAGACGCACTGAGCTTTGACAAAAACACTTAATTTTATTTTAAAACTTCGTAAACTATGAATGGCACGTGAAGCTGTACTAACAAGAACTCCAACGATTGGCGGCTATCCAGTTTTGTTAATAAAAAAAATATTCGATACATGGCGGCTTTGTTAGAAATTAAAATTTGGTTGATTTTTAGGTCCACCAAAAAGACTTAAATCCGTATAACAGCATGTTTATTGAAAATAAAAAAATATATCCTGCGCAATTATAAACAATTATCTAATAAAAATAATATTCATTATATATCACGTAAAAGCAACAGTAATGATTTAATAAATATGTACAAAATAATTAACTACATCTATCCAAACACTAATACCCCGATTCTGAACAGTCCACACGAAGAGACTTTTGAAACATTTTAATTATTTTTTTTAATAAAGAAATATCATTTCATAGCTTGAAGTATTATGAGTAAAAAGAAAAGTAACAATGATTTAACTAAAAAATAAAAGTCTTCAGTTACTGTCGTAAATTTTTAAGTTATTTTATCCGAACGCCCAAATGTGTATGACCCGTATAGATGAATATATGCTCTTTGATTGTATATATAATTTGTTAACATTTGAAATATTTTAATTCAATAAAAAAGCACGTGAAAAGCGTCGATTTTTGCATAAAAGTGTAATAGCGCCCTTAAAAGATATTAAAAGGTTGTAGGGAATTTCAAACAAAAATTATTACGTTTTTGTTGCCTCCTGAAAAGTAGGGGTATCGCTTATACGCCCTTCTGGTTTGAAGCCCACGAAATCAACTGGATTAATAATCTAATGGCCAGTAATCTGGACAATTGACTCAAATGCAATGCTTTTAAGAATACTGAACCCCACCTTCGTAGGGGCTAAGATATAAAATTACCTACTGATTTTTGGTATGATTACTTAATACACTTGCCTCCATATGAGTCCAAATAAAATTTAAAATATAACAAACAAAGTGTATCAAGCTTTTCTTACATTCTAAATTAAATGGTACCTATGCCAAGTTTAAAGGATCCATAATTTTTAATTTGCCTAAAAAAAGGTACTGTATGTTATTTATTTAAAATTTTCTCATGATCTTGGAATATATAAAGGTATAATTCAATATGGTACATAAGGTAATGACCAATATACAATAACAACTTACATGATGACTCAAATATCTATGCGCGAATCAAAAAATGAAACTAGTATTTGATTTCCTCATCGTTATTTGTAATTTTGTAAACGTCAATTAGATGTTATAAATAAATAAAATACACCCAACAGTCACATACATAGCTCTGACCCCACACTAGGTTACAAGACCTGTGTCGTGGGTACCAGACACTACGAGAGACTTTTCGGTCTCACAAACACCCAGACCCGAAACAAATATTTGTGGTTCACACAAACATTTGTCTCGGTGCGGGGATCGAACCCGCGGCCTCTCGTTTCGCAAGCTGGTGTCTAGCCAACTGCGCCACGGGGGCTGTCGTGTTGCTTTCATTAGTTTAATAATTCGATGGATTATTATTCTGCGAGTAATCAGATTTGTTTTTGGAATACTTTTTCTACGTATGAGTACTTTGCAAATGTCATTGCTATCGATTTCAGGATATAGCAGCCAGCACAACTCCTTAACTTACATTTTTATATGCAGCTCTATACTTCGTTATCATCGGGTGTAGTCATTTGGTATGACACGTTTTTACTGGCACCGCAATGTGACAATGCAGCACCTTATCATAATCGTGATACTGTCGTAATAATGAATTCAAATGGCGAGGGATTCTTAGACCTAGATTACGAAGTTGGTAAAGTGCGGGCCGGTAAACTAGTCTATTACTTAGTGGTCGGGTAAAGAAACCAGTTGGGGGACTTATTGATTTGAGAAGGAATCAGTTATACAGTAATATAGATTCTTGTTTCATTTCATAAAAATTTTCAATTACAGGGATTTGTCTTCTTAGAATTCTTTCTTGGTAAAAGCATTTAAAGGATTTTTTCAAAACAATGGTATATTCAGTATAAAACAATGTCAAAATACAATTCGAATCGGCTAAGCCGCACGTCACACCGCACCAGTCACAATACTGCTGAAGTAATACCACTCGCGCGGGCGAGAGTACCGCGAGCGTGGCGCCGTCACACGGGCAGCACGGGCGCGCGCTGGCGGGCCGCCACCTTGGCGCGGTTGTACAGCAACACGCCCAGCGCCGCCAGCGCCATGCCGGCCAGGTTGAGCGGCGGCGCGGGGTTGCGCAGCACCAGCAGCGACGCCGCCACCACGGCCGCGCGCTTGGCCGCCGACGCCACCGCGTACGCCAGCGGAGACACGCGCGACAGCACGCTGAACGCCGCCACCGCCTGCAGCCACGCCAGCGCGCCGTCCGCCAGCAGCAGCGGCGCCGCGCGGTCCCACGCCACGCCCGGGCCGCCCAGCAGCGCGCGCGCGTCCCGCCACGCCCACAGCGGCAGCAGCAGCGCCAGCGCTAGCTGCGCCAGCGCCGCCAGCAAGCGCAGGTGGTGCGCGCCCGAGTCCCGCAGCGCGCGCTTCGAGTACAGGTGCTGCAGCGCCAGCAGCGCGGCGGCGGCCAGCGCGGCGCCCAGCCCCAGCGCGTCGAACTGCAGCTCGGTGGCGGATGCGACGCCCACGCCGGCCGCGATCACCACCAGCGCCACCTGCACGCCGCCCGGCTGCGTCTCGCCGAACAGCACGCGCGCCAGCCCCGCCGTCCACAGCGGAGTCGTCGCCTTCACTGAAGAGTGACAATCTCATGGTTTTTTTTTATGTTTCAATTAGATTAAACCATGGACTCGAGTTGATGCAATGACCTTAATATTTATTTACTGATTCTCAAGCTCCTGGTTGCTCCAAAAAGCGAACTGATCACATCTTTCAAATGCCAAAAACTCATAATAATTTAATTATTAAAAGCCATTGAAGAGGGAAATTAGAATTGATATTGATAGGAAATACAAACCCAAATGTTAAGCCAACCAACCCAAGAAATAAATATTAATCATATACATGATGTCATGAACTTTAAAAACACTTAGCAAATAAAAGAACCTCTTTTTTTATAATACTATTTATTGTGACCTAAGTGTTAATGAAATAACACTTATTTTGATGTGTGTAACAAAATAAAACAACTCTTTGCAATATTATTTAATGCCTTAACAATTAAGTTGTAAAGCATTTTATAAACTTAATGATTTATACATGGTATTTATTAATGAACTTTGTTAATTACTTAAACCATTAGTTCAATATTAGTAAGAGATACAAGTGTGTGCCATATGCTTAACACACACAATCAAAGTTGCCACAAAACATTAGAATGTCATTATTATTGCCATAATTTAATGAGTTGCAGTTTCACTGGATAATTTCACTCCATGCACTAAATGAAATATTCTACATAATTTCCCACACCACAATAAACCTTAAGCCAAATGCACAGAAGTGTTAACACTGACCTGTGTGAGCATAAGATACAGGAACTTTCCATATGGAGATTTGTGAGCAAAGTGTAGTAAGCACCTTGGCAAGTGCAAGAGGCAGCAGGACCCGCAAATAGTAACTAGTAGAAAACCTCGCCGGGCGCACGCCGCACGCCGCCAGCGCGGGCACGCTGAACAGCGCCACCGCCGCCAGCTGCACAGCCGACACCGTCAGTGGGTAGGGGAACTCCGTCAGCGCCAACTTGCCCACCACGTTACTCGCCGAGCTGAGCGCGTACCATGCCACGCATAGGGCTGCCACCGTCAACGTTTCGCGCCGCGTCCCGCCTGCCCCCATGATTCTTACTGCACTGTCCGTTACCTACTTCCCTAATTGTTAGCGATAACTATTAACAATTGTGCTACAAGCTTTTAAGGCTCTTTGACTCATTCTATATTGACATAGATATTTTTTAAATTTTCTCAAATCCATTTGGAACTCTGACAAATGTTCATATCTAACGCAATGCTTCAATATTTTTGGACTATGCATCATATGCAAAGTAAAACAGTAACTTCCTTTCGTTGAAACATTACATTACTGAGATAACAAAGATACACAGCTTGACTAATAGTGCGTCGCTATTATATTTAACCAAATTATCTAAATCACATTTGAGGAGAAGACAACGATCAGTACTTAGTATTGCAGCTCTAGGAACTTGGATTATCCAAATTCCGCTGAGCGACTGTCACAAACTGTCACTGTCACTGACGTTAAACGTTACACGCATCAGCTTTTCACTTTTTAATTTAAATAATAGTGCTGCTTAAATATTTTTACCAAATATTTGATAAAAATTTGAAATAATAATATTGATTTTGAAAAAAAAATCACAAGTTTACTAATTCAAACTTTATTCAAGAATGCATTATGTAAGTCTAATTCTTAATAGAAAAACCCAATTAGAAGTTCTAATCTACGCGATAATAGGTTCCAGAATCCTTACGAATACTTATCATTTATTTATAACTACAGTATATACCTATTTATATTAATAAAATTATGTTATTACTATTTTAAATTTATATTTTTTTATCGAATCAGTAATATTTTAGTATGGCACAAAAAAGACTTCGATAGTATTTAAATAAAAGTTTTAACCTCCATTCCTCAAATTGTGTTTTAAATAAAATAAAAACATATTGAAAAAAATATAATGTAAGAAATAGAACGGATAGTTATAACGTGAATTAAAAAGAGCATTGATGGAATCATCGATTATGTAAAATTAGCAGGAATAAAACTAGTAATTTTAATTATTTAACACCATCCCTAAACCCCATCTCTTTTTTCTACTTTGCAAGACTTCACTCCACTGGACACTGACTTCACTCGTTCTCATTCGGAAAACAAAAGTTAGTTGATGTATTATTTTCCCGTAAATTCATTATTTTCTCCATTATATAGTTTTGGAGAAGATAAGATAAGATAAATTGACGTGTCTTTAACGTGTCGGCAGAACTGTTTCAGTGCTCAATGCTTAAAGAGAATCAGTGATATGCGATTTTTGAACAAAAGTGTTCTCGACATTGGTGTTTGTGTGGGATATTCCAATCGCCCTGTTCCGCCCCTGTTCTGAAGAACTGCAGCCACTAGAGAGGTGAGACATAGTGCTTTGAGCTTTCATGATGCTACAGTTTTTAATTAAAGTGAACTCAGTATTGGGTCATGCGAATCTACTTTTCCTAACACGATCTCCTGACGAGTTTGGTAGTTACAGCTTCCGCGGTAATTTAACAAGGATTCGTGTACATCATAAAGTTTTGCGGTTAATGTGACGACAGTTGACGTGTTTTTATTGCCACAGTATACAAATTAAAGCATTCTTTCACGTTTTCCCTTCTGATAATGATACTAGAGTACGAAGATAGCACTGCTATGTAAGCGTTTGATTATCACTTCAATTGCATGATTACAATTTCCAAATGTATGATCATGTAGCCATCAGGCTTTATCTACTTTATGAAATAATTGTGTTTTGATTGTAAACTTGTAATGTTTTGCAAGTTATTTTGTTTATCCTATTATTCTTGCCCAACTTTCTAAATAACAGTGGATTATGAATTATTTTCAATAAAAATTACTGTTAACTATTAGTAGTGGCTTTTTCTTTAAGTGAATGTTCTACTGTGGTCACAAAGGTTTGGTAAGCTGCAAATAGCAACAGCAACTTGACAGGTGTATGTTTAAATCTTAGGCAGACATATATTAGCCTTTTTTGTATTCTAAATAAGTTCCCACTATACCCTATTCATTGGGGCTTGAGACAAAATGTAAACAAAAAAAAAACAATGTTTCTTAAACTTTTATGTCACAGTTTTTTTTATGTTGAAAGTCTGACTCCTTTAATAAAAACAAACTTACATTTAGTTTCTGAACTTTGTTTATCTCATACACATGTATGAACATATAATTGCTCTAGTTAAAACTTAACAATAACTGTAAACTTAAGAGAGCAAGAACCAAAATGAAACACCAAATGAAAGTAACAACAGAATAATATGAATTTAACAAAAATACTGGGAAGCAGCACTCTCAATTCAACAAATCGATCATTAGTGATGATGATGATGATGGATATAACCCAACTGATGATAAAACAACACCTTTCAATGTAAAATGTTCACAGTACCTGTGGTCTATAATTTAGCAGGATTAAAATGTGTTTGAAGTTTGGGAATCAAGTTGTTTTTGGGTGTTTTTACATGCAAAGGATGTAATAAATACTTCTTCATCCAACCCATATACGCCCACTGCTGAGCACGGGTCTCCTCTACCATTGAGAGGGTTTAGGCCATAGTCCGCGACGCTGGCCTAGTGTGGGTTGGCGGACTACACACCTAAGAAATTCCTAAGAACTTTTAAAAATAATTAATTTAAATAAAAAAAATTAAGACATTTATGATATCCGAATTCATACAAGTCTGGAAGGATTGCATAAGTTTTACAGATATCATGCTAAAATATAATTTACAGTGTTGTCAGCATATTACCTTCATACTTTTAAAAATATATATATTTACTTCATAGTCCATCATAGTCCTATAAAGTAGCTTTTAATTTTTTTTTTTTACTTTTTATCTCACAGCTCCCTGAATAGGGTATAGCTATAATTTAGTGGACTGCTAAAAAATAAAATGAAATGAAATTTATTTAATTGAAAAGACTTTTTGGTGACACATCATCGACCCATGTACATTTATTTCTTTGTGTCTTCTGATAGCCTAGTACCTTTTAAAATGTATGTGGAGCGCAATACAACAACCTTTTTTTGTAATGACTTGTTACTGTGTGTCAAAAGGGGCATAGACAAAAGCGCGGCAAAGTAATGACTCCCGCCAACGCTGGTGACGTGCCCATACATATCAGTTTTTCTTGAAAACAAATTATTTTTCTGATAATTTTTATTTCATCATTATGAAATATTTAGTTCCTATCACAATCTGTTCTTTTATGCATATTACTTTTACAAAATAATGGCGATGTTTCACATCTGCCAGGCGTCCGGTGACGGCTTAAATTTTTATTTTTGAGAAACGACACCACGGCGGCATGTGTTGCCACGCCAGAAATCGGTTTTACGTGCGGCTATAGATGTTTCACATCAAAAATCAAAACATCTTGTGGGATACATTGTCAAGACCATAAATAATTACAGTGTGCTAATAACATATCTCTATATCACGTTACCAGATTAGCTTTGATTTGAATTAAAATGTTACAAACATAACTTTTATTACAAAATAATAAAACACCATAACATTGATTTTGGAAATTTACCTAGGGAATTGAAAAAATACTTTCTATCCGGTAATAGACACTGCCTCATGCCTAGGGAATGCAATCCCGATCCCGCGAGATCTCGGGTAATTTTTCGGGATCAAGATCGGGAGATTGACGGGATTGGGCGGTAGTAGTTAGGATTTATTTGAGTGTGGAGGAACAAGGGGGTGATTTTTGCAGTTTGCATATAATTGCTTCGCCACGCTATTGCCAACCAGTGTTGAGTCGGAGACAGCATTCTCAGCAGCGGGTTACATTGCAAAGGACATTAGATGCCGTTTAGCAGATGATATTATTAATTCCCTTTGTTTTTTGTTTATCATTTTCAAATCATTCGTCTTAGGTAACTACTTCTTAATTCCTTTGAAATATGTTTATTATTTTGATTACCTAATTTACCTGTGTTAATTTCCTTAAAACCTGATAATTATTTTAGGTTGGTAGGATTAAAGAATAAAGGTTTTTACTTTCTTTCGAGTAATATGTTATTTTACTTAACCTCACTATTACAAACAAGCAGTTATTAGCTATTTTAGTCATCCAAATTTTTTTTTAACTAGACGGGATCCCGAAAATTCCGGGATCCATCAATATATCAAAAAAAGAAGCAAAAAAATTTGAAATTTTTTTGTTGCTGGTTTTCCTAATGTTAATCCAAAAACTAGAGACTGAGCTACAATTTTCTTTTTTTAAATTTCATGTACGACAATTTTTCATGAAGTTACGGCCTGTTAAAAAACGCCCAAAAATTTGGATTTATTTTTTGATCTTTTAATTTTTTCCAGTACTATATGTTTCCGAAGAGTTCATAATAAAAGAATTACACAAACTTTAATACAATATCGTTGACCCATACTAGTACTAATTACTTTATCGCTCCGCAGAAAACGCAAACGTCGCAAGCGGCGGGGGCAGGCGCTGGCGCGAGCGGGGCGGTGATGCCGCGATGGCGTCGCGTCGCGTGACGCGCAAGTGGGAAGTGTTCGCGGGCCGGAACCGGTTCTGGTGCGACGGGCGGCTGATGACGGCGCCGCACCCGGGCGTGTTCGCGCTCACGCTGGCGCTCATCTGCGGCACGTGCGCGCTGCACTTCGCGTTCGACTGCCCGTTCCTGGCGGCGCGCGTGTCGCCCGCCGTGCCGGCCGTGGGCGCGGCGCTGTTCGTGTTCACGCTGGCGGCGCTGCTGCGCACGGCGCTGTCCGACCCCGGCATCATCCCGCGCGCCGCGCCGGCCGAAGCGGCCGCGCTCGAGGCGGAGGCGGACGGGGGCGCGGGCCGGCCGCCGCCGCGCGCGCGGGAGGTGCTCGTGCGCGGCCGCCCCGTCAAGCTCAAGTACTGCTTCACGTGCAAGATGTTCCGCCCGCCGCGCGCCAGCCACTGCTCGCTGTGCGACAACTGCGTGGACCGGTTCGACCACCACTGTCCGTGGGTGGGCAACTGCGTGGGCAAGCGCAACTACCGCTCGTTCTACACGTTCGTGGTGTCGCTGTCGTTCCTGGCCGTGTTCGTGTTCGCGTGCGCCGTGACGCACCTGGCGCTGGCGGCGCGCGGCGCGGGGCTGGCGGCGGCGCTGCGCCAGTCGCCCGCCTCGGCGCTCGTGGCGGCCGTGTGCTTCCTGTCCGTGTGGTCGGTGCTGGGGCTGGCCGGCTTCCACACCTACCTCGCCTCCACCGACCAGACCACCAACGAGGACGTGAGTACCGCCCGCTCTCTGCCACCGCGCTGTCGCAGTGTCGGCGTGCGGGGTTCATGTAGTGACGTCACGTTGCAGATCAAAGGCTCGTTCTCGACGCGCCGCGGCGTGGCGAACCCCAACCCCTACTCGCGGGGCAACGCGTGCGCCAACTGTTGGCACGTTCTGTGCGGACCGTTAGCGCCCAGTCTCATAGACAGGTGAGGTTTTTTTAAAAATAATTAATAATATTATCTTTACATACAGGGTGTATTTAGACCATCATCGAAAACTGAGGCAGGTAATAGCGATAGTGATTACAAACCCCCTGGCATTAAAGAAAATCCCGACAAAAAATAAAATTTTTGAGATTTTCCATACAAACCACATACTTTTAACACCGATGGTTGTATGGAAAACGTCAAAATTTTTATTTTTGTCGGGATTTTCTTTAATGCCAAGGGGTTTGTAATCACTATCGCTATTACCTGCCTCAGTTTTCGGTCACGGTCTAAATGCACCCTGTATATGTCGTAGCTAAATAGCTTAATCAATTTCAATTCAAATTTCAATTTAGCCTTTTCATCAAACTGGTAGGCAAATGTCTTGGACGGATAACGTTCAGCTACTTGCCTAGCTTGTTCATTTAAATTTAATTCCACTTTTTGTCACTTCGCGTCGAAACTCTTAAAACTGACGTATAATATAAGAGTTCGCCGGCGTTACACGAACGGTGATATCTATACTACTGGAAAAAATTAAAGGATCAAAAAATAAATCCAAATTTTTGGGCGTTTTTTAACAAGCCGTAACTTCGAGAAAAATGGTCGTACAGGAAATTTAAAAACAGAAAATTGTAGCTCCAAGTCTCTAGTTTTTGGATTAATACATTAAAAATTTGTACCATCAGTGGTTTTTGAGTGATCTTAGGAAAACCGGCAACAAAAAAATTTCAAAATTTTTAATGCTTCTTTTTTTTGATATACGGGCGTGGAAAATAATGTTCTTGCTTAACCCTTATAAAGATCGGATACTTTGTTTATTTAGCTTTAATTTCTATCTTTTAACACCTCGATATATTTAGTTCTCGCCGAGATAACGGTCTCCAAGTGGAAAAGCATCCTTTTGTCTTTAATTATCGATATCTCAGCAACCAATAATTGCACACGAAGTTAAAGGTGCGTTTCAAAAATTTGAATAAATATCCTTTAACCACCAGCTATTACTTTTTCGAAAAAACAAAACTTCTTCGTGTTACATGAATTTGAAAATGCAACAAAAAATGAGCTTTAGGTGGTGTTTTGGAAAATCAAGCGCTGGATCGAAAATATTGTGAAAACCAATAATGTTAAGTGTGCGTTTTACAGTTCAATATGTCCACGAAAATCCTACAAAGTGCCAAATTAATCCATTTAGCCGTTTTTTTGTTTCACTCGATCGAATTTTTGAAAAAAATAAGCGATCACGTTTTTGCTCTGCAAAGCTCATAATTTAAGAAATGAAAAATATTTATTTTTTAAAGCTTTTTCCACGTTTCTGTTGTACGAATTTGTTGTTTTGGGGCTACTTGAGGAAGTTCAAGTCACCAACGCCAATATTGCCCGTTGTTGCTATTGTGTGTGATTAAGGAATTTTCGAGCAACAATATTCGCATTGACGAAATATTGAATTGACTGGGCGTTTGTTTGTTAAATTTCCTCAAGTTGTTCCAAAACAACAAATCTATACAACAAAATGTGCAAAAAGCTCTTTCAAAGAATATTTTAAAAGAATATTTTTCATTTCTTAAATTATGAGCTTTGCAGAGCAAAAACGTGATCCCTTATTTATTCAAAAATTCGATCGAGTGAAACAAAAAAACGGCTGGATGGATTAATTTGGCACTTTGTAGGATTTTCGTGGACATATTGAACTGTAAAACGCACACTTAACATTATTGGTTTTCACAATATTTTCGATCCAGCGCTTGATTTTCCAAAACACCACCTAAAGCTCATTTTTTGTTGCATTTTCAAATTCATGTAACAAGAAGAATTTTTGTTTTTTCGAAAAAGTAATAGCTGGTAGTTAAAGGATATTTACTCAAATTCTTGAAACGCACTTTTAACTTTGTGTGCAATTATTGGTTGCTGAGATATCGATAATTAAAGACAAAAGGATCCTTTTCCATTTGGAGACCGATATATCGGCGAGAACTAAACATATCGAGGTGTTAAAAGATAGAAATTAAAGCTAAATAAACAAAGTATCCGATCTTTATAAGGG
Organism: Cephonodes hylas; assembly: GCA_030295005.1. Taxonomy (NCBI): domain Eukaryota; kingdom Metazoa; phylum Arthropoda; class Insecta; order Lepidoptera; family Sphingidae; genus Cephonodes; species Cephonodes hylas. The sequence goes on from AP025361.1 coordinate 19,127,474, forward strand.
TTAAGCAAGAACATTTTTTTCCACGCCCGTATATAAAAAAAAAAGAAGTATTAAAAATTTTGAATTTTTTTTGTTGCCGGTTTTCCTAAGATCACTCAAAAACCACTGATGGTACAAATTTTTAATGTATTAATCCAAAAACTAGAGACTTGGAGCTACAATTTTCTGTTTTTAAATTTTCTGTACGACCATTTTTTTCGAAGTTACGGGCTGTTAAAAAACGCCCAAAAATTTGGATTTATTTTTTGATCCTTTAATTTTTTCCAGTAGTGTAGATTACTTCGAGATAAAGTTTCGTCCTTAAATTTTTTGATTTGATTGAGACTCAGACAACAAAACGAATGTTTGCCTAGGAAATAACGTATTGAATATTGTTTGACCGTTGATGATGCAGGCGCGGAGTTTTCACGATCGATGTGAAAGACGAGCTGCCGGCGAGCTTCGCGCGCGCGCTGAGTGTGCCGGGCGGGGGCGCGGGGGGCGCGGCGGGCGCGGGGGGCGCGGGCGGGGGCGCGCCGGTGTCGCTGCAGCCGGCGGCGCTGGCGGGCGCGGCGGGCAGCTACTCGAACCTGTTCGCCGGCTCGCCCGCGCGCCACGCCTACATGAACCGCACGCTCGACCTCGACCCCGTGCCGCTGCAAGGTGATGCTCTGCGCCGCTGTAATGTTTATGACCCCCATATATAATTTTTCTTTGTCAACTCATGTACGTCCCACTGCTGGACACGGGCCTCCATTGCCATTCAGAGGGCTAGGCCTTGGTCCGCCACGCTGGTCTAGTGCGGGTTGGCGGACTACATACCTAAGAACTTTTAGGCGTGCAGGTTTCCTCACGATGTTTTCATTGCATTTTCATTGTGAATATAGACATAAATTCGAAAAGTTATAACCCTCGAGGCAATCACTCCTTATGTACAGGGTATATTCAGGCAGGATACTAAGACAGGTAAGAACTATGGAGGTCACAAACCAATAATATAGAAATAACAAAAAATACCGACAAAAATTAAAAAGAATGACGTTTTCCAGTACAAACTACACACCTTTAATACCGATGATCTATATTTTATTCGGGACTTTTTTTTTTAGAGCCAGGAGGTTTGTGATCACTTTAGCTTTTTATTTTGTGCTTTAGTTTCTGATCTGATTTCTGAATAAACCCTGTGTAGTTGCTTATATATTTTTTTACTTTTAAAAATTGTCAATGGTACAAGTCAAAAGTCGAATAATCTAGATTCATATGGACTTTCACAAGCTCTTTTGAATCGTCATCCTTAAGCTATCTTTAGAGCTACATTTCAAAGTCGTGTCGAGTCCATTTTTAAATCGAAAAACCCTTAACTATCAAATTGCACCCTGTGTGGCGAGCCCCGCATCGGCGAACACTGGTCTCCACGCAACCCCCGCCATGTCCGCAGAGGTGTGCATCGGCGGCGCGGGCCCCGGCGCGGCACTCAGCGCGTCGCGCCTGCGCCTGCTGCACGACACCACCATGATCGACGCCGCGCTCGACCTGGACGAGCCCGAGCCGCCGCCGCACCTGCCCGCGCACGCCGCGCCCCCCGCGCCCCGCGCGCCGCCCCCGCCGCCCGCGCTCGCCGCGCTCTGACGACGCGCCCGCCGCCGCCGGGACACGCGGCGAGCGCGCGGCAGGCGCAGGCGGCGCGGGGCAGGGGGGGGCGCACCGAACATGTGTTCAGCCAGTGTAAATAACTATAGTCGTAAATAAATTAGATCGTATTGTGGAGTACCTGCTTGTTTCATTCGATCGACCTGTAGCACACTGATGCATCACTAAGCGTGCAAGGCGTGTCCCCGTGGCTCGGTGGCCGCGCCGGGCGCACGCCACGCGCCGCGCTCGCGGACTAACTGCTGTGTTGCGTTCTTCTGAACCACGCTGTGGCGCGTGCTGCCACTGGAGTTTTAAATAGGGATGATTAAAAGGCTCCTTCCACGAGAAGAATCGACTTATTTGTTACTAGCTTTTGCCCGCGTCTCCGTCTGCTTAGACTTGAGGGCTGAGTGCAGAAATATAATAAGTGAATCTTTAATGCGTCTCCTAAGTGTTCCAAAAGAAAACTAATTTGAAAGAGCTATTTTCGCATTCATAACATGTTTAATCCACGGGAACATGTAATTGTTACTTCGCAGGGTCCTGTTTATGTTCATACCACAAATATTATAACAGACATACATACATAACATGTACCCAGTCTCACGGGAATACATTTTCCTGGTTAAAGTATCCCATTTCAATTCCGTGGGCCCTACCTATCTCCATTCCAAAAATCATTCAAATCAGTTTAGTAGATCCAAAGTATACCCAAACCAAAGGGAATACTACATTTTCCGAGATAAAAAGTATTCTTTCTGACTTTGGTGGGCTCAACCTATATCCGTACCAAAAATCATTTAAAACGGTTCAGTAGATCCAGAAAAACGTATTCCCAAGGGAATACTACATTTTCTGGGATAAAAAGTATTCTATGTTACTAAGTTGGACCCTACGAATCTCCATACCAAAAATGATTCAAATCTGTCAAATGGTTTAGGCATGAAAGCATTACACAGGCAGTGTCATTTTGCCGTTACAATATATTAAGCTCCAGGGCTGCCAGATTGTATAATTGGATACAAATCCTGTATAATCGGATGGGGTGTTGTATCCATGACCACTTTGTATAATGCGATACAAAGGCATAGGGGATGGAATATAAGTTCGCATTTTATCAAGAATTTGTGTACCTATCATCCTAAAAAAAAAACAAGAACTATTGTGGAGTGTCCACTTTTCAATCATCTATTGCCCAAGATTATCCCTAAAAAAAAAAACAAGAGCTGCATAGAGTGGTTATGTATAATGCTATCTAATTTTGTATAATTGGAGATAGTAAACCGTATAGCTGCGATTTATTTGCTGGCAGCCCTGTTAAGCTCATCACACAGGAACCCTACATATTCCCGGGATAAAATGTTGTTCATGTTACTTCATGGGGTTTCATTTATGATCATACTATTCCTGGGATCATACCTACTATTTCTGGGGAATTTCTACAAAAATCCTACACTCAGTAATACATGTATTAGCACCCCAGCTAGCTATAATTTTTAACTCGTGTGTTAATAGTGGCATATTTCCTGATAAATTGAAATTAAGTAAAATTATTCCACTGTATAAATCAGGTAGCAAAGACGACCCAACTAACTTTAGACCTATATCGATTCTACCTTCTATTAGTAAGATATTCGAAAACTTATGTTGTTGCAGATTGAAAATTACTTTTCAAAGAATAAACTGCTTCATTGCAACCAGTTCGGTTTTACTCGGGGTCGCTCCACAACCGATGCTGGTGTGGAACTCATCCATAATATTTTTGAAGCTTGGGAGGTCTCACAGGATGCTTTAGGAGTATTTTGTGATCTATCCAAAGCATTTGATTGTGTTCACCACGACATTCTTATCAGGAAATTAAGCCATTATGGAGTTAATGACATGGCACTAGAGTTGTTTAAATCTTATTTAAGTAATAGAATCCAGGTTGTTGATGTAAATGGAAAAAGATCTCCTGGGTCCGTTGTTACTATGAGAGTTCCACAAGGCTCGATTCTTGGACCCTTTCTTTTTTTGATTTATATTAATGACTTGCCTTATTATATAAGGGACGACTGTGATGTAGTGCTGTTTGCTGACGACACTTCTTTAATATTTAAAGTAAAACGTAATCAATCCACTCTTGACGATGTAAACTGCACTCTCACTAAAATCGTGCATTGGTTTAATGTTAATAACCTATTATTAAATAGTCAAAAAACTAAATGTATTAGGTTTATAACACCTAATGTAAAATTTCCCAATGCCAACATTATAATGAATGGAGATAAGCTGAGTCTTGTGGATAATACAAAGTTTTTGGGAATCACATTAGACCCCAAACTTCAATGGGGTCCCCACATAACGGTATTAGCTCAAAAGCTGAGTGCAGCAGTCTTTGCAGTGAACAAAATACGTCAGTTGACAGACATTGATACAGCTAGGTTAGTGTATTTTGCTTACTTTCATAGTTTGATGAGTTATGGAATTCTACTCTGGGGAGGTGCAGCTGACATAAGTACCATATTTTTACTACAAAAAAGAGCCATAAGATGCGTGTATTCGCTTAGCTCTAAGAGAAAAGTTTAAAGAAATTGGTATTTTGACAGTAGCATCTCAATATATACACGCAATTCTTATGTATGTCCATAAGAATATTAATAAATTTAAAAAGTATTCTGACATACATGATAGAAATACTCGTAATAAAAATAAGTAAGTAACTTATAAGACCAGGCTCCAAAAGTCCAGTCTGGTGGTGTACAATTTGGTTTTCTTAATTACTAAAATAAATTTTACACAGGGTTGAAATGAATGTAGACAATTAAAATTTTGAATAAAATAATGGTAAACTTAGGACTAGACATACAAAATAAAAGAAAAAGTGGATATAAAACAAAACAAGGTGATAAAAGTGATGACAGTCGCAGTCATTTAAACAGTTATTAACAAAAGAAAACTAAAACTACTACAAATAATAAAGGTTAAAACACAATTGTATATGATAACAAACAGAAATAGAGATCGATTAAATTACACAAAGCAAAAATTTTACAAAATTAAGTTCGGGGTTTGCGGGCGCGCAGGCCACCGCTTCCCCTCGCGGTGTCCGCACGACCCGCACTAGCCGAGAAAGGTTTAACTTAATACGAATTAAAATTAAAATTTAAGATGGAACAAAACAAAACAAAAGTTACATTAGCTTAAATTTAAGATAATAAATGAAAACAAAATAAAAGTGATAACATAAAACAATTTTGCATCTATACTAAACATGATACTAAAATTTACAGAATTTACAAAATGATGATACAATTAAAGCACTGATTTTAAAATAACAATAATTAGAGTGTAAAAGAAGTGAAATAATAAAATAAAAGAAGGTATGAGGCAAAGAAAAACAAAAACAAAATGTGTCTAATCTACCTCAGGGTCCAGCCGGGTTGTCGTTGGTGGCGTTAAAATCCTTCAACGAACTCAGGATGGAGTCGACTAGCTCTAGATAAGAGGCAAAAGCCTTCTCCTTCCCTTTCGCTAGGAGATCACTGATTTTGTACGGTTCGACACCCCAGCGTCCGCAGACCATCTCATGCGAGTACCGCGCCGTGGCGAACCGCGGGCAATCCTCGAAGAGGTGGTCCAGGCTTTGGCTGGTCCTGTCGTCGCAAGGGCAGTGGTCATCCGGAGTGATGTGGAACCGATGGAGGTATGCCTTGTGGTAACCATGACCGGTGAGGACCTGAGTGAGGTGGAAGCTGGGTTCGGTCGCCTTCCAAAGCCTACGGATGTCTCCGAGACTCGGGAAGAGCGACCGAGTATGTTGGCCTTGTTCAGCAGTACTGTAACGCGACTGCCAGGCGTCCATGGAGGAGCTACGTACTTTAAATTTAACAAAGCTAATTGGGAAGTTGGAATAGTCCGGTTTTTTGTGCAAATTGCAGGCCAAATTGGCTGCACTGTCAGCAAGTTCATTGCCGTGAATGCCAATGTGACTCTTGACCCATGACAGTCGCAACGATCCCACCTCCCGATAGTCCCATAATACGCGATGTATCTGGGACACCAGAGGGTGGGTGTTGCTCCTGTTCTGGATTGCCATAATTGACGACATAGAGTCGCTAAAAATGACAACGTCAGTGTACCTGTGGTCAAGAGCCCATTGGCATGCACGGAGGATGGCAAGTAGCTCCGCCTGGAACACCGTACAGCAGTCGTGTAACTTGTACTTCTTGGTGGTTGTGATCTTCCCGCCAGGGTCGAAGCACACAAATGCGGCCCCCACCTTATCGTCATCCTGCTTACTCCCGTCGGTGAATATTTGATAAGTGTTAGTGCAGACCGCACCGTTGACCTCCTCCTGGTTACAGGAGGTTTTCAACTGAAAAGTGATGCGGTCCGCAGGGTGTAATAACTGATGGATGGGTGTGGGGATCTCGAGGCGGATGTCCTCGGGAAGGAATTGGGTGGTCCCGGAAAGTCGTGTGCTCTCGGCTTGACGAACCTCCTGGATCCTAAGATCCAAGGGGGTGAACTGGGCCAGAGCGAGGGCAGCATTGGTGGAGACTGTGCGGAAGGCCCTTATGGCCTTGATGGCGAATCCGCGTTGTACGCTGGCGAGGAGTTTCCTCGCGTACTTTTTCTCGACCACTCGCCCCCATACACCAGCGGCGTAGGTGATGGTCGGCTCAATCACGTGCTTATAAATTGTGCTGATGTTCTCTGTATGCATCCCCCAGGTGGGTTTTGCATACAGAGACAGCTTCTTAAACACGCGTTGAGCCTTGCCGATGGCGTGGAGCAAGTGGTCGCGAAAAGTCAGTCTCTCATCCAATACTACCCCTAGGAGCTTGATGTTCCTGGCGAAGGCGATCGGATGCCCGTCCATGGCAAGTCTTGCAAGCTTAGCCCCGGGAGTGAACGCGATGGCCTGGGTTTTGGCAGCGCCAAACGTGAGTTTGACGCTCCTCCCCCAGTCCGCGATCTCTCCCAGGACTTTATTAGCGGTTTCCGCCAGTGCGCTCACGTCTCCAGCGGAGACAATGAGCAGCACGTCGTCCGCGTAAGCTTGCAAGTGACATCCAGGAGGCAGCGACCGATCCAGGAGCTCGTCAAGAATTATGTTCCAGAGCACGGGCCCACAAGTGGACCCTTGAATGCACCCTTTGGACATACTCTTGGTGACACGAGCCCCCGCATGGTCCAGAGTGACGCTACGTTCAGCGATGTAGCTGAGTATAAGCCCAAAGATGTTGGATGGGCACTCTGTCACTCTGAGCCGATGCAGGAGCGCGGGCCACCAAGCGTTGTCAAAGGCCGCTTTGATGTCCAGGGACACCGCAGCGACCAGGTGCTTCCGTGCTCTGGCCCCCTCGACAAACTCCAGGGCGGTGCGCAGGGCAGCAGTGGTATTAGTCTGCTCCCTGAAGCCAAACTGATGGGCGTTGGCTTTGCCGATCCTGGATGCCCTGTAGGTGACTCTTTTTATAAAGAGCCGCTCTAACAACTTGCCAAAAACGGGCAGCAGACCGATAGGCCGGAACGCTCCCGTGGTGGTGTAATCCGACTTGCCGGGTTTGGGAATGATTTTGACGTAGGCCTTCTTCCACTGCCGCGGGAAGTGCCCGAGGGCTAGGCATCTGTTCATAACAGATGTCAGCAACCCCGGGTACTGTTTGGCAAACTTCAGACAGATGTCTGAGGTCAAGCCATCCAGTCCTGGAGCCTTCTTGGGGTTCATAGACCCCAAGTGCTCCAGCACTTCCTCGGCAGTGAAAGGAGGATCCTCAGGAGTATCAGGATGGATGTTGGAGAGGTTTCTCAGGTAGTGGTGGTTGGGCTCGGTGTCCGGGCCGTCGTCGGGGTAGAAATGGTGCAGCAGAGCTGCGGCCGTTTCTTCCCCTTCTTCGGTGAACCGGTCACCGAGCTTTAGTGTAACAGGAGGGCGTCTAGGTGTGGTGTCTTTGAGAAGTCTGTTAGTGAGCGACCACACGTTCTCCCTGGTCTGGAGCTTGCAAAACTCCCTGAAATTCTGTGTTGAGGCAGTCTTAATTTCTTGCGCGTAAAGCGCCTTTAGCGCTCGAAATTCCTCAACCAGGGAGTCCGGCGGACGCCCGCGCCTAGCGGCTGTGTGTAAGCGCCGGTGTAGCAGGATGACTTCTCGCTTTCGCGCCCCCAGTGCGTCGGTCCACCAGGGCGGTCGGTATTTACCTCCGCCCTGTTTAACCGGCATGGAGTCGCGACAAGCGGTGTGTATTATGTGCGTGATCTCATCAATGAGGGCCTCGAGTTCCTCATGATTGAGAGTGTTTATATCCCTTTCCAGTACATCGGATTCGACAAAGGTGGTATGTAGCGAGTCCGCAAAGCAACCCCAGTGAGCTTTGTCGCTTTTGTACCGGAAAGTGGAGGTGTTGGTGGTGTGTGTGGTGTGCCCGGTATCTCCGGTCACGACGCGAAACACTACGGCATTGTGTTGTGATGATGTACCTAGTGTGAGGTCGACCCGCCACTCTCGAATGGCCTCTAAGATGTTGAGCGAGGCCATTGTCACGTCTATGATGGACGTGCGGACACGTCCATGCGTGACTGTTTCGAAAGTGGGAGTCGACCCGGTGTTACAAATGTATAGGTCGTTAGCGAGGGCAAGCTCCGCAACCTCGTAACCGCGGGGATTAGCGACGGCGCTGCCCCAATCGGGGTGCCAACCGTTGAAATCCCCGCCGAGAATTACAGGGCTGCCCCGCACCGACCTAAGAAATGTGTCTATGTGGTGTAGTGTGTTGTCTGCGTCGTGGTCGGGCTCAACGTAGGCTGACGCTACATAGTAGCGCCGATTGCCTAGGCTAAGCCCCACCACGCACAAGTTTGATGTAGAGTATTGTGTGTATCCGAGTGAGAGGAGGTCAGGCTTGACGAAAACGCAAGCCTTAACTCTGTCTCCGGTGCAGAACTGGTGGACGTTCACACCGGAGATGTGTTTGACCTCCGTGCCAGACCCAACATATGGCTCCGACACGAGGGCCACTCTGTAGTCGCTAGCCACGAAGGAATCGATAAACTCCTGGAGACAGTTACGCGAGCGGTCTAAGTTGCACTGTACTACCAGGAGTTCCGACTTAGTATCCATAGTCTACTTTTGTCGTTATCTTTTCCCTCATGGCTCGCAGACGTGGGCAGTTTGGTGAAGTGGCCGAGTGAGACGCGTCGAGACCCGAGCTGAACCGGGTGTTGTGTGCCTGACAGTTGTAGCACTTAGGAGCCCCCTTCCTCTCCCTTGTGGGACAACTGTCGGCGGTATGGTTAGTGTCTGCGCAAAACGCGCAGGGTGAGACAGTGTTCTTGCACTTGACGCGCGTGTGCCCGAATTGCAGGCAGCGAAAACACTGCATGAACGGGGAGAAGTCCTCCACGTGTACCCGCTGGTGGTCCACGCAGACTCTCCCCGCCGCAGTGAGTCGCCGCCATACATTGGGGTGTACAAGCAATACCGCGTTGTAAAGCTTGGGGTTTCTGTTGCTTCGCAGGAACCTCAGCTTCAGGTCCCCATCGGACGTGTCTACCGGGCCCACCTCCGGGTTCTGACTGCGGATGACCTCCACCAGTTCCTCCGCCGGGACCTCCTTCGAGACGCCTTTGACTATCAACATGGGTTTCAAACGCCTAGCGGCTTCGGCACTCACCTGCGACGATCCACGGAGACGCTGCAGAGTGTCGTCGCGTTGTTCGACCCGGTCGAACTCCACCCTGAGCTTGCCGTTCGACACAGGCTGGACCTTGGCTGGAGCATAGTTTGATTTGCGGTAGGAGACTGCCTTTTTAAAGGCCTCGACGGCTTCCTGCGGGCTCTTCGTTGTCACCTTCGGGGTAACGATTATAGCCGGGCGGGTGGCCGGAGGCGCGGGGGCAGGCCTCGCGTTAGTGGCGGAGGCGGCCTTCACCGTCTTAAGTGCCGAAGCATAAGACGGTGCGGCCGCCACAGTCTGTTGTTTGTGAATAGATTGTAGGGTCCGTTGATGTTGATGTTGAAGTGCGTTCACCGCAGTGAGGTGCTTTCCTAGCTCCTCACGGACGCACTCCATTATATCCGTCTTGAGGTCCTTCTCGCTGACAGCGGTGGATGAGCCGGTGTTTGTGTCGGAAGTGGAGGTTTGGGAAGCGTCTGAGAAGACAACTTTGCCGGCGATTAGCGTCAGTTGCCTCCCGATCGCTTCCACTCGCTGTTTACTTTGTTTAGTGACGCTTCGCTCCCCTGCTGCACTGATCAGTATTGACGATATGCATAACAGGTATTCCTGCAGTGTCGTCGAGCTGGTGATGAAATCTGCACGCGCTTTTTCAGGGAGCTGAGCGTTGAGGTCGGTTACAGAGGTGGTTTTGTTACTCTGCTTATCTTTGTTACCCTGCTTCTTGGCGGGGATGGGAGCGGGAGCGGGTTCGCCTGATCCGCCAGGCGCGGGAGTATCCTGGGAGCCCTTTTCCATCTTAAGGTGTAGGATACTCTTGATAGCTCAGGAGTACGGCAGGTGTTCGGCCGCTTCCCAGGAGAGGAGAGGGACGGGACTGGTGTCAGGGACAGAAGGGAGTGCCCAAACTCGAATGCCGGTAGCAGTTCCACCAGACTCCCCAACTCCTAAAAGTTGGGTGCTGGTTTTGCCACTTCCGGTGATCCGATCGGGGCCGGAGACGTGCGCCGAGAAAGCGCCGGCCAGTCAGAGGCTGATACAAGACTCAGCTCTCCAATCCCCCGGAACCACTTGGAGTACCGGCGATATTTCACTTTTCCACAAAAGTGATGATATCTCCGGTGTCCTGGGGTTCTCGGGGACGGGACCTTTTTGGCAGGTCAGGAGAGGAGCCGAGCCTTGCTATGGGGGGGAAGAAACGAGAGGGGGGGGTGGGAGAAAAAAGTCGATTTTTAACCCCCTCTCGATGTATTACAAAAATAGTATGAATAAATATATAAAATATATAAGTATGGGGGAGTGTGAGTTGGAGGAGGGGTAAGCAGAGGGCTTTTGAATTTTAAAAATATAATAAATATATACGGAGATATAACCGAAAAACACTTTTAATAAAAAAAGTTTTTTCCGGTTTTTGTTGAATATCTCGGAGACCAGAAGGGTCAGGGAGATGGGACTTCAGGGGAGGGTTGCTGAGGGCTTGGGGAACAAGATTCGAAAAAGAGGGGGTCGAAAAGGGGGAAAAAAAAAACAATGAAATTTTTGACCCCACTCAATCTGCTGCCAGGGGCGTACCAGAAGGTATATATAGTATGTTGAACAATAATTATGTTGGGGGGGGTCGGCTGGTGCTGAGGGCACTTAAAAATATTATATAAATATTATATATAGCGAATGAGCGAGAGAAGGCCTCTGATTGGTCGAGACACTTAAACGGCAAAAGCCACGGATCCACCGATCGGATCTGCACCAAATTTGGCAGGGATGTTGGGGGGAGGGGTACCTAACTGTAGGCGGAAGATCAGGCGTGGAGGCAGTCCAGGGACCACGCCACCGAGGGTCAAAGTTGGTGTTTGCCCCTTTCGCGCACTTATTGAGTTGAAAATGGCGCTTACCGATGTCGGATCTTCAAGATGGATATGCCTCCAGTTAGGGGAAGAGTTGAGGATCCAGGGAGCACCAAGAAGCTGAAGAAGCGACGGAACCCAGCGTCGCTTAGCACCTGCAACTCCGCGAGTCGATTTTCCGCACTTTAAGGGTCCGTATCTCAGGGATTTTCCGGCGGAAAAATCTGAGATTTGGTGAGGGTGTGGGCAAGAACGCACTTAACACTTGTAAATAGTTAAAAGTATATGTCACAGATCGTTTGATCGAGTAATTGATTAAAAACTGTTAAAAATGATAAAAACGCGCACTTTTTGGTA